>PVIR01012815.1:0-43757 GCA_004026965.1 Petromus typicus | reverse complement strand
AATCTCTTTCAGGAGCATCAGTGCAAAAATCCTCAACAAGATACTGGAAAACAGAATGCAGCAAATCATCAAAAAGATCATCGGTCAGGATTCAGCAGGCTTGCATCCCAGGGATGCAAGGATGGCTCTCCATACAAAATCAATCAATGTGATGCATCACATCGACAGGAAGACAAAAATCACGTGATCATCTCAATACATGCAGAGAAAGCCTTTGACAAAATCCGACAGGGTTCATGATAAAAACCAAACCCTTAAGAAAATAGATACAGAAGGACCTTATCTCAAGCTGATAAAAGCCATCTATGGCAAAACAACAGCGCAGATCATATTAGATGGGGGAAAACTGGAAGTTTTCCCTGTAAAACCAGGAACAAGACCAGAATGCCCACTATCACCACACCTGTTCATTACAGTACTCGGAAACATTAGCCCGAGCAATCAGGAAAGACAAAGAAATAAAAGGGATTCGTACAGAAAAAGAAGAAGTCAAAATTATCATGAAGTCAAATTATCATGATTTGCAGGTGACATGATCCCCTAGAGAAGACCTAAAAATTTCCACCAAAAGACTCCTAAAATTAAGAACCAGATTCAGTAGTGTAGCAGATTGCAAAATCGACACACGTAAAGCAATGATGTTGCAGTAACGCCAATAATGAACTCACTCAGAAAGAAATTAGGGAAACAATGCCAGTCAGGTAGCACCAAGAAAAATTAAATACTTAAAAAATAACCTAACCAAGGAAGTGAAAGGCCTCCACAATGAAAACTACAGTACTCTGAAAAAGGAGATCAAGCAGGACATCAGAAAATGGAAAGATGTCCCCTGTTCTGGAGTGGGTAGAACTAGTATTGTCAAAATGGCCACATTTCCAAAATGAAATCCTGATTGAATGCGATCCCAACCAAAATGTGAGCAGCATTCCTCACAGATCTACAGAAAACAACTCTAAAACTGACATGGAACCAGAAGAGACCCAGAATAGCAAAGCGATCCTGGAGCAAACCAGGAGGCATCAGAGTCCCAGGCTTCAAATCATATTACTATGCAAAACCAGTGATAAAAACAGCATGGGACTGGCACAAAAGCAGATGTGCATCAATGGAATAGAACACAAGATGCAAAAACGAGCCCAGGCGCATTCAGACATATGATCTTTAACAAAGGGGCCAAAAACATATGCTGGAGGAAAGATAGCCGTTCAACCAACGGTGCTGGCAAAACGAGTTACACACACACAGAGAATTGAAATTAGACCCGAATCTCTTACCACGTATGACACTGAGATCAATATGCACCAAAGATCTAAATATTAAAATAGAAACTCCTGAAATCACAGGCACTGGCAAAGATTTTCTGAACAGAACCCTAGTGGCACAAGAAATAATATCAAGAATTAAGACATGAGATCATACCAAACTGAAATTTTTCTGTACATCAAATGAAACAAATACATTGAAGAGACAATCTACAGAACGCAAAAATATTTTTGTCAGTTCCTCCGCAGAGAATATCTAGAACATATAAAGATCTCAAAATAAAAGAGCCTAAAAAGACCCAATCAAAAAAAGACAACTGAAATAAATTACATTTCTCAGAAGTATAAATAACCAATGAATATACCAAAAAATGTTGAACTACTCTTGCCATTAAGAGAAATGCAAATTAAAACAACACTATGATTCCATTTTACTCCGGAAAACATGGCAATCATTAAGAAATCCAATAATGCTAGTGAGGCTGCAGGGATAACGGAACCCTTCTACTCTGTTGGTGGAAATGTAAACTAGTACAATTATGGTAATCAGTGTGGAGATTCCTCAGAAAACTAAAGATATATTACAGTGATACATGCAAACTAATGTTTATAGCAGCACACTTCATAACAGCTGAATCTTGCAAGCAGTGTCTATCAACAGATGAATGGATAAGAAAATGTGATATTTAGACACAATGGAGTACTACTCTGCCATATATGAAGGATAAGCTTGAGTCATTTGTAGGAAAATGGATGCACTTTGAAACTGTAACATCCAGTGAAATAATTCAGACACACTAGTTTAAATAGCATAATTAAAAATATAAATACATAGTACATAGTTTCTCTTATAAGAGAAACCTAAAACATTAGAAAAGTGCTAAATAAAAGACAGGTAATAGGAAAAAAGAGATAAATCTTAAAAGTTAAGGAGACCAAGAGGTAGACAGATGAGAGAGGGTGGGGATGGAAAGTTAATGAAAAAAGTTAAGATGTTTTATACACATATACCAACTCCCCACAAGGAATGTAATTATTATCTACTGCAAACATATACAATATAAAAAAAATGAAAAAGTGGACAGGGGATTTAGCTCAGTGGTTCCAGCACCTGCCTTGTAAGCACAAGGTTCCAGGTTCAATCCCTGGTAACCACATGCAACAATGCCGGGCATGGTGATTCATGTCCCCCAGTAATCAGTACCACATACTACAGTGCCAGGCATGGTGGCTCATGCCTGCAATCGCAGAGCTCTGGGGGCAGAGACAGGAGGATTGCTGAATTCAAGGCTGTTGAGGACCAGCCTGAATTACAAAGTGAGACCTTGTCTCAAAAAACTACAAAAAGGGGCCAGGGATTTAGCTCAGTGGTTCTGGCACCTGCCTTGCAAGTGCAAGATCCCGGGTTCCATCCCTGATAACCGCAAACAATGATGGGTATAGTGATTCATGTTCACCAGCAATCATTACCACACACCACAATGCCAGGCACGGTAGTGGTTCACGCCTGTAATCCCAGCACTCGGGAGGCAGAGGCAGGATGATTGCTGTGATGTGAGTTTGAGCCTGAGTTCAGGGCCAGCCTGAACCACAAAGTGAGACCCTGTCTCAAAAACACTACAAAAGAAAAAAAACTACATTTAAAAAAAAAAGAAAAAAGTAGGAAGAAAAATTACTTTAACAGAGTAAATTCATGCTGAGGGTGGTGGTGTACACTTGTAATCCTAGCAGTTAGAGCTGTAGGCCAGCTTGGGTAACATACCAAGCCTTTGCCAAAAAACTAACAACAACAAAAAAACTATTCACTTAAGTTTACTACGAATATAAATTTAAAATCTCATGGGTCATCTTTGAAGATGAGAATGGTAACCCATCATTCTCCCAAACTGATAAACAATGGAATGTATCCTATCTTCCTATACCAGCTGTTCAGTAATACTTTTATCCACAGAGAATATACTCCAAACCCTCCAGGGACTGCCTGAAATCAGAGTACTGAACTATATCTATGCTGTGTTCTCCTATACATAAATATCTATAATAAAATTTAAAATTAGGCAGGATAAGAGTAACTAAAATAATTATAACAATATACTATAATAAAAGTTATGTGAATGTGGTCTTTCACAATATTTTATTATACTGTATTTGTCCTTGTGGTAGCAATATGAGATAATACAATGGCTACATAAGATGAAGTGACGTGAATGCTGTCAGCATGTCAGTCTACTATGTTATGTTTTGTATCTGATGGTGAACCTTTTAGAGCTTTCAATGATGAAAAATTAACCTGCTGTGACGTATATACCATAGATTTGCTACCACTAACTTCTATCTAAAATGCCCCACAAAGCCTCAATAGCTCCCAAGTGGGCCTTTTGCAAGTGACTGGATCATGGGCATGTGATAATTAGGTCAGTTCACTGATTGGATTAGCATAGTGCTAGGTGGCTGGATAGTCTGACTAAAGACAGAGGAGTCACCCTAAGGGTGAGCAGCATCAACCAACGTATTTGTAGCCTAAATAGAATAAAAAGGGAAAGGTAGGCTTGTTGTGGCTGCTCTCTTCTGACTACCCTGCCTTGGACTGTTTTTCCTTTGCCATGCCCCTCTGCCACAGCACCCTGCCCTGGAGCAAATCAACTGTGGACTGAAACGTCTACAAACTGCAAGCTAAAAAAATCTTTCCTCCAGTGCAATCATGATGTATATATTTAATGTACCAATGAAGATTAAAAAAAAAAATCTTTCCTCCTTTAACTTTGGGGTGTCAGGTATCTTGTCCCACAACAACAAAGTAGTAACTAAAACAGGAAGAATTCTTGAACACAGTACTGCAGTATCACAGTAGTTAATCTGACAACTAAGGCTAAATGACTGATGTGTGAGGATGACGTACAGTAATCATGGATACACTGCCCTGAGGACTGACGTCTGCAGGGATGTAGAGGAAAGGCAAAAGGTTCTCTACCATACTCAGAATAGCATACAGTTTAAGTCTTTTAAATTATTTATGGAATTTTCCATTTTATATTTTCAGATCACAGTTGACCATGGAAACTAAAACCTTGAAAGCAAAACCACAGATAAAGGAGGAGTACCATATCTCAAGGGAACTAAACAGCTGATGTGGGAAAATTCCCTTTAGAATTATTCCTAATAAATACAGAAAGAATGAAAGAATTAAAAAATTATCAATGTGAAAACCATAACAGATCTAGGCAATGACTGCCAATAACTGCTAAAATCAATTTGTTAAACACTAACATGAAATTTGTTTGAACCTAATTATTATTTTTTTAAAACTTTATATTTTGTAAATTATCAAATACACACAAAACTCAGAAAGATGTAATGAAATCCTTAGGCCAGGGATTTAACACAGTGGTTCAGGTGCTTGCCTTGCAAGCACAAGGTCCCGAGTTCGAGTTCAGTCCCAGTAACCACATACAGCAATGCCAGGTGTGGTGACTCACACCCATCAGCAACTAGTACCACATACCACAGTGCCGGGCGTGGTGGCTCGTGCCTGTAATCCCAGCACTTGGGAGGCAGAGGCAGGAGGATTGTTTTGAGTTGAAGGCTCACCTGGGCTACATAGTGAGCTCACGGCCAGCCTGAACTACAAAGCACAACCTTGTCTCAAAAAAAAGGAAAAGAAAATCCCAAGTACCTATTACTTAGCTCAATAGTTATCAACTCATGTCCAATATTATGTCATCCATACCCCCTTGAATTCTGAAATAAGTATATAAAGCAGAGAAGTATAAAATTCTACAAGACCAACAGCCAGTTCTTTCTATAAATAGGAAGAAAATGAAATGGGATACAAAAGCCTTAGAGATTAACAAAGACCAATTTTAACACAGAGACCTCACTTAAACCCTCATTTACATATATAAACTACACAAAAGGAGGTGAGGTGGGAGGGATTTCATTAAAATCTAAACATTTATTAAATATTAGATATTATAGAGAAACTCCAGGTATACAGAGTAACTTCTTAGGTATGATAAATGGTTTTTTTTCTTTTTTGAAACAGGGTCTCGCTTTGTGGTTCAGGCTGGCCCAGCGCTCAGCCTCCAACTCACATTACAGCAATCCTCCTGCCTCTGCCTCCCGAGTGCTGGGACGACAGATGTGAGCCACCACGCCCGCCACTGTGGTATGTGCTACTGGTTGCTGCTGGGCGTGAGTCTCCACACCCAGTATGGTATGTGGTTACCAGGGATCGAACCTGGGTCCTTGCGCTTGCAAGACAGACGCCAGATCCACTGAGCTAACTCCCCGGCCCCAGGTATGATATTGTCTTTGTCTTTTTTTGTGTGTGGTACCAGGGATCAAACTCAGGACCTTGTACTTGCCAGGCAGGACCACTGAGCTCCATCCCAGCTTAAAGAATGCCCATAGTCTACATATACATACTGAGTTGAGGATTATAGATGCAGTAAGATTTGGGATTTGCTTTACTATAATCCAACAGTGATGGGTATAAAAACCAAGACTAAACTAAGCATAGTGGTGCACATCTATAATCCCAGCACTCAGGAGGCTGAGGTAGGACGATTACCGAGTTTGAGGCCAGCCTGGGCTATACAGCGAGTTCAAGGCCAGCCTCAACTACACAGAAGACTTTGTCTCAAAAACACCAAAACAAAACAAAACAAAAAAGAAACCAAAGACTGACCACTGAGGTTGGGTGATGGGTGCCTGGCATTCACTGTATCATTTGGCTTCCATAAAAGTTTTGCTCTGTTTTTTACACAAAATCAAGTTCCCAGGGCTGGAGATTTAGCTCAGTGGTAACACGCCTACTTCACAAGTACACGGTCCCAAGTTCCATCCCCGGTACTGAAAGGAGGAAAAAAAATATCAAGTCCCCCTGGAATAATGATGACATACAAACTGGAAAGCAATGGAGACCAGGCTACTGCACGTCTATGTGAGATGAAAGAGGCCTGCACTGGAGAGAGGATGTAAACACAGAGGAGAATTCAATAGATATTTAGTAGATAGACAGGGCTGGTAATTGATTATGTAAAATAAGAGGGAGGAGTCATCCACAAGGCTGAGATTTCAGATTGAGAATATAGGTGGGACTGAGAAGGAGCAGATTTGGAAGGCTGGGGTTTGAGATAACTTGTGAAACCTATCACAGAGATGCCACCTAAAGCAAGATGAGTGAGAGGTATCCAGGACAAAGACAGTACCCAGCACAGTTCTGAGGAATTCTTGAAGCCAATCTGGGGGTATAGGGTGGGGTACATGCATGTGTCTGTGTGTACATCTGAGGGGGAGACCTTGACTCACAGCTTAGTTCTCCTCCTTTTGCCAGCTTTTCTCGCCACAATTTCTAAGTCTCCATAGGCCAACTGGCAAAGATACCTGGCAGGATGCTCCATAGTTGATCCTTACCTTGAGATCCTCACAAAGGTCACCGTAGTCAATCTCAATAAGGGCCTCTCGAGCATAGATACTGGAAGTTCTCTGGGAGCCACTCACTGAATCTTCTCCCTGAGAGCTACCCTGCAATGGTGAGAGACAGAGTCAAATGGAGCAGACTGTCCGTGAGTGTCCCTTTAAGGGAAGGCTGGGGCTCCTTTGTATCCTTCCATGTACTGGAAGAAGCATTTCTGGAGCAGAAAAACAGAAAGACCCTATTTTAAAATTGGGCTGTTTCTTACTAACATGGTGATCCTGGGCAAGGATCGTGAGGTCCTTCCCCTCTTTTTTTTTTGGAGTGCTGGGAATGGAATCCAGGATCTTGTATACTTTAGGCAAGCATTTTATCACTTATAATGCTCTCAGCCCAAGTTTCTTCATTTGTGACATGCGGACAGTGCCTGCCTCACAGTGATGAGGTCACATGCTACCATGATGACCAGAACAAAAATATTTTGGTGTTGGAAATAGTTCACAGAATTATACTGAAATGCTCCTTGGAAGGGGAAAAAGTGTGGGACTGAGAAACATCAACAGTTTTAAGACAAAATATACAGAAATCTCCTTGCAGCTAATACTCTCCACCCACTGGCTAGCATTTTTTACTTCCAATGAATAAAATGCCTCAGCATCTCTATTGGCTAATGTCCTCCCCTTTCCTGTAACTAAGCTTCCTCACCTCTGCACTGCTGACTGTCCATTACTCAACCTTCTCCTGGCCAGTCTCTTTCACTGCAGCTAAGACATCATCTCTCTGTTCCCTCAGATTTCTGTCTTCTTTGGCCTGGCTACCATCCACCACTTCACACTCTACCAATATCCACCACCTGCTGGAGCTAACACAACATGGCTCAAGTCCTTAAGGTTAATGAATTCAACAGCTCTTGACTCAACTTTTGTACCACCTACTGGCTACTGGCTCAACTTATCTTCCTTCTCACACCAGAACCACTTTTTATCTCACTTGCCTTAACTAACTCACCTTGCCTCATCTCTCCGACATCCTTTGTTCATTATGCCCCTCAGTGTCCTGTCACTTGCCCTTCCCAGTCACGTTCAACCCGGTTAACGTCCACAGCCCACTGCTACCACCAGCCATAACACTTACCTCTTCCTGACTAATATCATCCATGGTGCCCTTTGAGAGTGGCAGCTTGATATCCTGCATCTTGCATGCCTGTAGCAAGTTGTGGCGGTCACTGCGCTTCTGTTCAAGCTTGGTTTCAATGGCTGTCACCTCCTTCTGTAAATGAGTCATTTCCCTAACAGGGTCCAGGGAGCTAAGTAAGACTCAAATCTGGCAGGCTACCTGTTCTACCTACTTCCTCCCACCCTAAGCCTGAACTCACTCACTTGTTGGCACCTCCCAGTTTCTTACGAATCTCCTCCATCTCGTGATTCTTGTCATTTACTTCTGACTTCTTGGCCAAGTGCTGATTCTTTAGGTCCTGTAGTTGAGCCATGGTCTCATCTATGATCTTCATGTGTCTTTGTTCCTCCTGGTCTCAGCAGGGAAAACAGGAAAAGAGGTGAGGGCTTTCTCATCTCACCTTGGGTTCTTCTCCTCTTGTCCCATCCTTCCCATCAGACAGTGTTGGAGCTTCTCAAAATCAAGCTCTGCTTTTACGAGCCTCCCATCAGCCCTCAGCTTTCTTTTACCTTTTTCTAAATTATTTATTTCCTCCCCAGCCCAATTATATAAATTTCACACAACAGAAAAGTTCTAAGTATTGAAAACTAATAAAAATGAGGGGAATCACTCAATTCTACTAGCCAGAGATAGCCAATTAATATTTTAGCGTATTTCCTCCTACCATTATTTAAAAATAGATTTACCTAGCGGAGACTAAATTGTATTATGTATTGTGATTGTACTGTATTCTATTTTCTGACATAATGTCCTATTTGAGCATTTTTTCCACATAAACTTTTTCTTTTGTGGTCGTAATGGGGATTGAACGCAGGATCCTGGAACCGATCTCTCATAGACATTAAGGGATGACTCTACTATTCCTACAACTTTCTGCTACACTGAAAATTATTTCAAAATAAAAGGTCACATGAATATAGTATCTTAGATAATGTAGATATAAACCTAGTCCTGGCCCAGGATTTTACTGCCTGATCTGCAACTGCATTTAAGATTCCAGTGACACAAAAGAGGAACACTGCAATCATTGAGGGTTAATAAAGCAAGCAAATAAGCAAAAATATAGGCAGAAATAATAGTCACATGATTATGTTCAAATCATCTTAGGAAGAACTTCTGTAAGGACAAAAATCTGGTGGTAATTTTTTTTTTTTTCTTTGAGACAGGGTCTCACTTTTATAGTTCAGGCTGGCCCTGAGCTCACTATGTAATTCAGGCAAGCCTCCTGCCTCTGCCTCCCAAGTGCTGGGATTACAGGTGTGAGCCACCACACCCGGCACTATGGTATGTGGTACTGATTGCTGGTGGGTATGAGTCTCCACGCCCGGCATTGTTGTATGTGGTTATCAGGGATTGAACCTGGGCCCTTGCACTTGCAAGGCAGATTCTGGAACCACTGAGCTAAATCCCTGGCCCAATCTGATGGTAATTTCAAGAGGAAAGGTATAAGAAAACAGAGTCTTATACAATACACAGTTGTATAGGCATGCTAAGCTCAAAAGAAATGAGATGTAGAAGTCACTAGCACAGTCACACTGTGAAATGACTTGATTTCAGCAAAATACCATCATTTGTTGCACTGAATTTATATGACTAGTCTGAATTTGGGCTTGGGATGTTTGAGGCTATGCCTCTAAAGGTATTTGTCGATCTGCTTATACCATTACTTTCTACTCCTCGCCTTTTCCGTGGGCCGCTAGCAATCCCGCGTAGTATACCTCAGGTGAAGTTTGTGAAAGATCCTTGAGACCACGCCAGTGGATGATGAGATGCTATTCATCCACAGCCACTTCAAACAAGTGACTGAGCAACAGAAGCACAGAGCAGCTCAGGATGTCAGCTCTCAAAAGCAGGGCCAAATCCAGAATCAGCTAAAAGGGATTACTAAGGAAAATGCCAGGAAAGGTTATGATGACAAAATAGAAGAGCTAATGAAATACTGTATTAAGAAACTGGATTTGGCTGCCAGCCTTATATTTAACCTAAAATGAAACAATGTCTTATTTTCAAATGTAGTGATCTCAGTTGTTGAAGGGCTCCAAACTTGAACTTTCTATTAGTCCAACAGCAAAGTTTGAAAAAAATCTGCCCAGTGTTCATAACTTTGTTCGAAGTCAAACCAAAAGTCCAACTTGAAAAAATCTTTACAGGCCGAGAGTCAGTCCCATGTCACATCGCTCCGTGGACACAAAGGGGTCACATTTCAGTCTAAGCGCAGCTCTCGTCTAGACAACATATTGCATAGCACTTGTGTTAGTATGTTAAAACATTTGTCTTTTTCTTGGTACTTTGTGTAAAATACTTTAATCCTGGCTCCAAAGAAAGTGATACCAGCAGTAAAGCTAAAAAGAAAACTGTGAGAACCATAATAAAGTTAAAAAAGAAATCATTATGAAATTTGTTAAAGTCCTGGAAAAATGAATTTTTGAACTTGAGAATTGAATTTTTAAGTGTAACTTTTGGGTCCCAGAGTCAAATACTTCGTTTTCCATTATTTCTTACAGGAAAAATATGTTCAGTTCTCAAATTTTTCAGTGTTCTAACATGAATTTGGAACAAACCGAGTTTGACCACCAACTCATCACTTTTTGTGGATGATATGATATGAAAATAACCAGTTCACCTAGTTCCTCAAAGTTCTTCAGGATATGGCTCTAACGGACTAAGGCCTGCAATCACTACTGATATTCCATTATTTCTTTGTACCCGAGATCAATTAAAAAGCACATCTGTTACTAAAAAAATTAAATTGTATTCACTTTGCAATAACTTCACTTATGTTTGTCTTGGCTTTGGTTAAGTGTTCTACATGTATATTTAAAGTGTAAGGAATAGTTTTGCTTTAAAAAGAGTCTGAGGCCCAGCATGATGGAGCACACCTGCAATCCCAGCACCTGGGAGGCTGAGGCAGGAGTATCACAAGTCTGAGGCCAGCCTGGGCTATATAAGTGAGTTTCAGGCCAGCCTTAATTACACAGATACTATCTCAAAAAACCAAACCAATTCGAACCAAAAAATCCAAATACCAAAAAAAAGTTTGTGTACCTGCTGGGGCATGGTAGCACACACCTGTAATCCCAGCACTTGGGAGGCTGAGGCAGGAGAATTACTATACATTTGAGGCCAGCCTGGACCACACTGTGAGTTCAAGCTTACCCTGAACTTTATAACAATACTTCATCTCAAAAGAACGAAAGCAACAATAACAAAAAAAGGGTCTGAGACCAGGGATTTAGCTCAGTGGTTCCGGTGCCTGCCTTGCAAAGGCAAGGGTCCAGGTTCAATCTGGTAAATATATACAACAATACCAGGTGTGGTGACTCACACCCACCAGCAATCAGCACCACATACCATAATGCCAGGTGTGGTGGCTCACGCCTATAAATTCCACCACTCCAGCAGTGGAGGCAGGAGGATTGCTGGGAGTTCGAGGCTGAGTTCAGGACTTGCCTGAACTACAAAGTGAGACCTTGTCTCAAAAAACAGCCCCCAAATCCAAAACAAAACCCAAAACAAAGGGTCTGTGTACTACTAAAGTTCGAAGATCACTATACTACACAAATACATGTAAGTGTGATTTGCTAAATTCCCACTTGCCTGGGGAACTTGGTAATTTCTAATTTGAAACTGCCAATAATGCTTGTAATAAACATCAACCTGTTTGCACAAAGATTTGCCAGAATTCTGGTTATCTTTTCAGGTATTGCCAGGTTAGAGGGTATAAATGCATTCTGAAAACTGTTTACAGATGGTGCCACATTGCTAAAGAATACTGTTCACCTACACTAATGTGATAATGAGTATTGTTCTTCTATTTCTAACTCTTGGATGATTAAAAAATCTGGGTAATATAGTCTTACACTCAACCGTTATTTAATCTGTATTTCTGCTATCTGATAAAGCTAAATTATTTGCGTGTGTTTATGGGCTATTTCAATCTACTCAATTGTTTGTGCCACTTATTTCTACTTTATTTTTTAAGTATTTGTTTACATACTTATTTATTTTTTAAAATTTACTTACTTATTTATTTATTGCAGTACCAGGGATCAAACTCAGGCCCTTGTGCTTCCAAGTTAGGAGCGGTACCACTTGAGCTAAATCCCCAGCTTTTTTTTTTTTTGTGGCATCAGGAATGGAACGCAGGCCCTTGTGCTTCCAAGGTAGGCATGGTACCACTTTCAGTACTGAGGTTTTTCTTATTGACTTACATGAGTGTTATAAATTCCGGACATTATCCTTCTGTCACATCTATTCCAATTTTTCTTTCTGGCTTTCAATTTTCTCCTTCCTTACCTTTTTGAGCTTTTCTATCTCATTTTCATCTTTTTTCACTGTTTGCTCCCACATATGTACTTTATCCTGGTCTTCCTTGAGTTGATTCTTTTCAAAATCTAATTGGATGCCCAAGCGAGTCTTCTGATTCTCAAACTCCAAACTGTGAAGAAAAAAGGGAACTAGGAACAAGACTCAGCATCTTAGTTACTTCTAAATTTCAGTCACTACCAGCTCATTCATTCAGATACACTTCAAGTTGGAAAACTAAGTTCTTCAACCTAGTACCATGAACATAGCATAAGGCAGAGGAGCCTGAGACAAACCTAGGCCTGGGATATAGTTCAGTGGCACGGTGCCTGCCTGGTGAGCACAACGGCCTACATTTGATCCCTGGTGCCATGCAAATGGTGGGGGGGAGGAGGCATGGTGGTCCATGCCTGTATTCCCAGTAATTAGGAGGCTGAGGCAGGACGACTGGCACGAGTTCAAGACCAGCATGAGCGACACAATGAGTTCAAGGCCAACCTGGATTACAAAGAGACCTTGTCTCAAAAAAAGCTCCAAAAAAACTAGAGACTCCACAATGTTCCCAAGTTCGCTGTAAGGACCAAAAGGTCCATCTGAACCTGACCCACCAGCTATAGTTAACTCCTATTTATTAAGCTTCTACGTACTTTATATATATTACCTCTAAGCTTCTAGTCAACAGCTCCACAAGTAGTCATTATTATCCTAATTTTATAAAGAAAACTTAGGCTAAGAGGTAAAAGACTTTGCCAATGCTATGCCAATGCTATGTAGTCAACACATATGAAACTGGAGCCCAAAACTAACATCAGGCTTTCTCCCTTACGGCATTATTACAATATATTACAGTGAAATAAAATGGCTGGTTTTCCAACTCTGCCCCTTACCAGTAGTGTGATCTCCAGCAAGTTAATTACATTACATTCTCCAAGCCCCAGATTCCTCATTTGTGGAAATGATAGAATTTACCTATAAGTTACTAGATTTTCTTAATGAGTTAATACATAAAGTCCTTAGAAGCATGCTTGGCACACAGTAACTACTCAATGAATTTTAGTTATCATCATTGCCAAGTATACTAGATGCATTCAACTCATCTTTATGCCCAGATGCTTTGACTCTATTATCCCAACCTCTTTCTGAAGATTTTAGAAACTCTTAAGAGTTTGAATAGTATAAGAACATGGGAGAACACTGGATTCCTATTGCCCATTCCTCCATCTCTTCAGAACCTCAGAATGTGTTGCCAGCACAGACACTAGCAAGGCAGGCAGGACGAACCTCCAACTGCCCCTCCAACCCACAATATGGTGTGAAAGATACAGCCAGATGTCTTGCTAGCAGATTAAATCTATTACTGTAGTCACCATAATCCAAATGGAATGTAATTAATTCTGTAATTTTGAACTGTGCAATTTTAAGTCCAATCTCCTAAGTATGATTCACAAAGCCCTCTGTGATCTGGCCCCTGCTGACCTTTCTACCACCCCCGCCTTCCTCTGACCCTGTTTTTATGCTCCAGACATTCAAAACTACTTAGTATCCAGAACAAGGCATACCCTCTCACACCTCCAAGCATGCTGTTCTCACTGCTTGGACCTCCCTTTTTCTGTAGCTGCCTGGCTGGCTAAATCCCACTCACTCTTTAGGATTCCAGTTCATCACTCCTTGTTCTATAATCCTTTCCTGATGGTTCAAAGCAGGTTTTTGGTTTCTATTATGCTGTCTTGGGTTTCTCCTTTTTAGAACTTCAGCTGCATAGTTGAGATAATCTAACCCCATAGCACATAACACAGTTATCACCACTGTCTATGTTATCCTTCTCTTGTCTCTTTTGTTTCAATCCCTGATTTCCATCCTACTACCTGGCCTAATGTAAAACAAACCCCAAAGTGACATACACATTATGGTTTTTTTTTGAGACAGGGTCTCACTTTGTAATTCAGGCTGGTCCTGAATTCACTATGTAGCCCAGGCAAGCCTCAAACTCACAGCAATCTTCCTGCCTCTGCCTCTGGAGTGCTGGGATTACAGGCATGAGTCACCATCCCAAGCAATGTGGTAGGAGGTTACCGGGGATTGAACTTGGGATTTTGCATTTGCAAGGCAGATACCAGAACCACTGAGCTAAATCCTCGGCCCAACATACACATTCTTAAAAATACATATCCTTGGGCCGGGGAGTTAGCTCAGTGGTTCCGGCGCCTGTCTCGCAAGCGCAAGGACCCAGGTTCGATTCCCCGGTAACCACATAACAATACTGGGTGTGGAGACCCACACCCAGCAGCAACCAGTACCACATACCACAGTGCCGGGCGTGGTGGCTCACGCCTGTAATCCCAGCACTCGGGAGGCAGAGGTAGGAGGATTGTGATGTGAGTTTGAGGCTGAGCTCAGGGCCAGCCTGAACCACAAAGTGAGACCCTGTCTCCAAAAACCTAAAAAAAAAAAAAAACAAAAAAACATATCCTTGCAAAATGTCATTATTCTAAAGTTTACACAAATGCAGTTATAAATTTCATCTTTCTTACTTTTCCAGTTAATGCTGTTTATAATCTATTCTTGCCTTGAAATTTGCCACAGTATTCCATAGTCTGTATGTTTATCACACTTAACTTACACTTTTCCTCCAGTGATGGCCATTTACATTGCCACCAGGGCCAGGGATACAGCTCATGATACTAAGCCTGCCTGGGAAGTGCAAGGTCCTGAGTTTGATCCCCAATATCCAAACAAAACAAAACAAAAAATAAATAAAATAAAATCATTATATTGCCACTAACACTTCATAGATATAGACTATGTTGTGATAAACAACTTGACAAATGTTTCTTCACATGACTGTGTGGCAAGACTCACTCTGGAATATATATCCACAAAGTGTGTCTATGTGTAATCTTCACATACTTAAGAGGGCATGTGTTAACTTATTTTACCAAATACAACTAGATTATTTCTAACTTGCATTTCTCTGATTAAGAGAAATCAACATCAACATTTTCTATGAAACGCCAACTACACCCTCTGCTCATTTTTCTATTAAGTCTCTTTCTTGGTTTTGTTTTTATTTTTCCTTACTGATTTGCAGCTCCCTGAAAATGTCCTCTGTATTTTGTATCTACTTCAGTTACACCATCAATCACACTGTTTTAAAATTGTAGATCTGCCCATTTCCCCAGGCATTCTATAAATTCCCCAAGAAAAGATAAAGCCTCTGACTCAATTCTACATCCTGTGAGCCTGGCTGGTGGTGGAAAAGCAATGAGTATTTACTGTACAGGTGAAGGGCTGGACAAACTGTTTATTGACATCTGGATGGGGGGGAGCGATCTCCTGCAACAGTGACTGATACCCTCTCCCTCTTCCCTGCCTCCATTCAATACCTGCACAGGACAACTTGGCATAAGGTGGGCACTCAAGAAAGACTGATTGAATAAATGAACAAACTAAAGTGAGGAAGAAAGAAAGAAGCTTGTTTTGGTCTCACTACTCTTCAAACTAGAACTCCCTCTCCACACATACACATCAAGATAAGGATAAGGTATACAATTATGTTTACTGCTCTTAATAGGTGCTAAGTATGGTACTAAATACTTCACAAAGATTATTTCACCTGATCTTCCCAACAATTTCATGACAAAAGTAACACTATTATCTCAATTTATAGACCCAGGATTAGAGTCCAGGTTATTTCACTTGATCTTCCCAACAATTTCATGACAAAAGTAACACTATTATCTCAATTTATAGAAACTGGCTTACAGAAGTATGGAGTCAGGATTAGAGTCCAGGTAAACCAAATTTAAGCTGGCACTCTTACCCAGTATCCTATGGCATACCACCTACTGCCTCCTTGATTTCCCTACCTATAATAAACTACTGTGATTCTAAGAGCTAGTTCCTGCCTTATGACTGCAGCTGACTTTCAGTATCTTTTATTAATACTTCCACCTACCGCTTCTTGGCAATTTCATTCTGCCGCTTCACCTTCTCTTCCTCAAATTCTCGGATATTGCGTACACCAATCTCCCGACAGAACTCTTCAAACACTTCATCCTCCACCTGCAGGGAAAAGCCAGAGAAGGCAGAGGTCCACTTGGTCACAGTCCTGCTTCTACTGTCAGTCCTACCCTGATGCACATGCTGGTAGGGTTCATTCCCCTACCAACCTGATTCATCTTCTCCTTTAAGTCTTTCATCTCCCTTTCTCGGCTCTGGATGATCCGCTTGATATCATTAATTCGAGGCCCGAAGTTGGCCAGCTCACTCTCCAGCTTGGACTTTTCCTATAGGCAATGGGTTAAAAGATAAGAGATGGGGCTGGGGATTTAACTCAGTGATTCCGGCGCTTGCCTTGCAAGCAAAAGGGCCTGGGTTCAATCACCAGTAACCGCATACAACAATGCTGGATGTGGAGACTCACGCCCACCAGCAGTCAGTACCACATACCAAAGTGCCAGGCATGGTGGCTCACACCTGTAATCCCAGCACTTGGGAGACAGAGGAAGGAGGATTACTGTGAGTTCAAGGCTTGCCTGAGCTACATAGTGAGCTCAGGGCCAGCCTGAACTACAAAGCGAAGAGATGAGGATCCATGGAGGAAGACAGCCACAATGACTGCACTGGGCCTATAGCCAGTGAAAGCTAGCTCTCCACACACTGAGCAAGCAGAAGTACAGACCCCTGCTCCAGTCATTTCTCTATTATCTCTCACTGGAGCCATGTGGCCATAGCCTTGGACTCCTCACTGGACTTCAGTTCAGCCAGCTTCAACCCACAGAGTTGAAAGCAAAGAAATATCAATGGTTATAGGTCAACAGCCTCTCATCTATAACATGAGGCCAGATATGTTGTAGAATATAGGCCTTTTTTTAAAAGATAAAAAGTAAAATTATAAATATACACACAGCACACATTATAAAATACCTCCAGAGTAAACTAGGGAAGCATCTCATAATCAAAAACATATTTAAACATACCTAGAATAGTACTCCCACCCATAAGGATTAAAATGCTTGAAGCTCATTTTCAGTCTACTTTTAGAAGTTAAAATATTTGAATAAATTATGCTAAGAATAGCACCTTTACATGTTCTGAACATCTACTACTTTAACCATTTTTAAATATTAATTCATTCCATTTTGCAATAACCCTATAAAGTATACATTAATTCTACTCTTTTGTGGGAAATCAGGGAGAGACAGAGTCTTATTAAGTAGTCCGTGCTGGTTCTGAATTCACTATGTCGTTCAGGCTGGCCTCAAATTAGCAGCAATCCTCTTGCCTCAGCTGGGACAATAGGCATGTGCCACATCTGGCTAATTCTATTCTTACAGATAAAAGTAAGAAAGCTGATACTAACAGGTTAAGTAACTTACCTGTTATACTCATGACTAAGCTAATATCTGAACCTCTGGCTATCAAACTCTATGCTCTGCTTGGTTTGCCAGAAGAGGCTGGGAAGAAGAATGTGGGTGTTCTTTATCCACAAAAAACAACTAGGCCAGGAATGTGAGGATAGCCTTAGAGGAAGGGCTCAATGCCATGCCCCACCTGGAGATTCAGTGCCAGATGCCGTGTCTTGGTCTGTTCTAGATCACTCTGTGAGTACTTGAGCCGCATCTGCAGTCCATGGGCCTGAGACTGCACCTGACGCAGTTCTGCCTCTTTCCGTTTTGCCTTCACTTGCTCCTAAAGGGGATAAGAAAGAACTCAGTGGCAATGAAGGTGGCCGTACTGACTCAAAATCCCTACTCCCAGGAACTAACACTGCCTATGGCTTACTTTTAGTTCCTCTGTCAACCGCTCCTTCTTCTCTTTCAACTTGTCCACTGCTTTTTCATCCCAGCGCCGTGCTTTGGCCTTCAAATCACTGGCTCCACCAGAGATGACTCCTGACTTCTGGAATAGCGTCCCATCCAGTGCCACTGTCTATACACAATACGAAGAAGAGACAAGCTAAATGGAGGAATCTCTAATACTGAGCCGTCTAGCTTCTAACTGGGAATGGCAATCCATACCTTGTGGCGCTGGTGGCCTCCAAAGGCAATGCGACGGGCATCCTCCACGTTGTCACAGACAAGGGCATTGCCACAAGCATATTGCAGAGCCTTTTTAATGTGAGGTGGCTCATAGCGAATCACATCAATCACTAGCTTGGCCCCCTTCAGCTCCCGGAGTTTCTCATCTGTAGGTTTCACCTGTGAGGAGAAGCTCAGTAAGTGGCAGAATATCAAAGTTAACAAAAGGGGCCATCACACTCAACCCTAAACCGATTCCCACAAGCCTCACCTCCAGGTAGTCAAGAGGCAAGAAAGTCTCAGGCTCCCCACGCTGCTCCTTGATATACTGAATACAATCTCGGCCTGTCTTCTCCGAGTCTACAATAATGGCATCCATGTTCTTACCCAGAACCTTGGTCACAGCAATCTGATACTTCTTTTGTGTAGGCTGGCAGAGGTCAATAAGGCGGCCATACTAAGTAAAGGAAGAAGACAAAATGGAAACATGAGGCCTTTGGGAGCTGGCTCTGGAATCTCAATTACCAGCTTGGAAAAAAGGGCAAGCTAAAATCTGTACTGGGAGGAATGAATGCAACTATACTGCCTAGTGGTCACACTGACTCACTAATTCTGCATGTGTGCAACCCTACCCTATATAAATGGGAATGGACTGAGAGGAGGCACCTGCAAGACTAATGCTGCCTATAATCTAGACTAGCACAGTGGCCAATCCCAATGCTCCTTTCAAAGATGAAGTGTCTCAAGTGAGACAGGGTCTCACTTTGAAGGTCACAAACTTTGAAGTTTGTGTAACAGAAGGAGGCTAAGGGAATGAATAAAATGGTCACATAATGTGAAGGAATTAGTATTATATTAACATTTTCACAGCCTCAGAACAGCAGATGACACTCTTGACTCAATTACATCAGACATCTGAAAGAGTGAAAGTATAGGTTTTCCAAGACATCCCTGCTTTTGAGACCTGACAAGGCTAAAATGAAGCCTATAAACTCTGAGTAGCCTGACACAAAGAGACACTCTCATATGATATAATTGACTAGAATAATTACTAAATAGTGACTGAATGGGATTCTGGTAATGTGCCAGTATATTTTGACTTATGATTGTTTCTTTGTCTTTGTTTTTCTGTTTTTTGAGACAGAGTTCTGCTTCGTAGTTCAGGCTGGCCCTGAGCTCACTATGTAGCCCAGGCAAACCTGGAACTCACAGCAATCCTCTTGCCTCTGCCTCCCAAGTGCTGGGATTATAGATGTGAGCCACCATGGCTGGCCCTGTGGTATGTGGTACTGACTGCTGGTAAGTCTGAGTTACCACGCCTGGCACTGTTGTATGTGGTTACTGGGGATTGAACTTGGGACCTTGCACTTGTAAGGCAGACACCAGAACCACTGAGCTAAATCCCCAACCCTTGTTATGATGTATATGAAGACCAGAAGTGGACTTTGATATTATGAAATAAACATTTAACATTAATTTCCAGTTCCTAATACATAGCTCCAAAAACTCAGGTGATAACAATAAGTAAAGCTTTAAGATGGGAGGGGCCGGGGAGTTAGCCAGCGTCTGTCTGTCTTGCAA
This sequence comes from Petromus typicus, assembly GCA_004026965.1. Classification (NCBI taxonomy): domain Eukaryota; kingdom Metazoa; phylum Chordata; class Mammalia; order Rodentia; family Petromuridae; genus Petromus; species Petromus typicus. The sequence goes on along the minus strand of PVIR01012815.1, from coordinate 23,997 downwards.
GCGCAAGGACCTGGGTTTGATCCCTGTAACCACATACAATACTGGGCATGGAGACTCACACCCAGCAGCAGCCAGTACCACATACCACAGTGCCGGGCGTGGTGACTCACGCCTGTAATCCCAGCACTTGGGAGGCAGAGGCAGGAGAATTTCTGTGATGTGAGTTTGAGGCTGAGCTCAGGGCCAGCCTGAACCACAAAGTGAGACCCTGTCTCAAAAAACCTAAAAAAAAAAAAAGATGGGAGCTGGTCAATGAAAAGGCCAAGAGTAGCAGGTTGGAGAAAAAGAAAGAGAGAAGAAGGTTGGGACCTTCAGTTGCCACCCTGCATCACCCTCAACCTGGGGGGAGGAAAGAAGGGCTGAATGTTGAGTTGACCAACAATGGCCAGTGATTTAATCAATAGTACCTACATATTAAGGCCTCCCTAAAAATTCAAAAGCTGTGTTTGGATGGCTTCCAGACAGCTGAACAAGATGAAGTACCTAAAGGATGGTGTATTTGAGATAAGTACAGAAACTCCATGCTCGTCTATACCTAGTATTCATCTGTATCCTTTGTAACATCCTTTATAATAAATGGCTTAACTGGCCAGGGACGTATCTCAGTGGTTCTGGCACCTGCCTCACAAGCACAAGGTCCTGAGTTTGATTGCAGATACCAAATAAATAGGTAAGCCTTAGTGGATTCTCCAAGTTCTGTGAGCCATACTAGCAATTAATCAAACCTGGTAGGGGAGGATTATAGGAAACCAGTTTATCACAGGTCAGTCAGAACCACAGGTTACTATCTGAGGCTTATAACAGGCATGTGAAATAGGGGCAGTCTTGTAGGACTGAGCTCTTAACCTGCAGTATGTGACACTAGTTCCAGGTAGACAGTGTCTACCTGGAATTGAACTGAGTTACAGGACAGCCAGCTGGTGTTTACCAGCACATCACTTGTGGTGAACTACACTTCCCTTTTGGTATCAGAAGCAAGCATTTTATTGGTTATATGAGAAAAAAACATTGTGGCTTCTTCCTATCTCACCAAGGAACATAGCCTCCATGCTATGGCAGAAGAACCTACTCAGGCTCCCAGGCAAAGACTTCAGGCAATCAAGTCTGAATCCAAAATGATCTTGTGCACATCATACTCACCATTTCACAGACTACTGTTACCCACTAATTTGCCAGATACCTTCCATACACTTACCTCACATTCTCATAAGCACTCAGCAAAATAAATATCCTATCAGTTCTATTCCCCCATCCTCCAAAACCAAATACGATTCCCTAAGAACTATCAGATGTAAAGACTGAAACTAATTCATACTCATCTCCCCAGCAGTGACCAAGAAATACATGTAGAACTAAATCAAGCTGAACCCAAGGACAGGATAATACAGAGGTAATAATATTCAGGGAACTAGAGAACTCAGAATTTGGAGAAAGAAGCCAAGAGATCTAATAAAGCCCAAGGTGTCCCTAAAAGCTAATAGGTTGGATAGCACATTTCAAAGAAGCTCATATAGAAAAGTGCATAGAGCTACCTTCTGGGAGAGCAATTCCAGGCCCATGGACCCTTTCCGGCTTTCATGGGCTTCCCTGCTCCTGCCACCATGGATACAGCAAGACAAACCCTTGGAGATAATTACTGACACAGTAAAAAGAACATAAACTTCAGAGTCAGGATAAATTGGTTTTGAATTAACAGTTCTTCCACTCATAAGCTGTGTTTCTTCGGGCAAGTCATTTAACCTCTTTGAAATTTGGCTTCCCCAATTATAAAAAGTAGGATGGATAACCCTGTCGCCACATGGGTGCTATGAAAATCACATAATGAATGTAAGGAAACGCTTGGGAGAAGTTCCACCTGCAGTCTTACCACAGAGCCAGGGTAAAGACGCTTGATGCTTTCCATTATCTCGGCCTTTCGCTGCTGGCGGCTGCTCTCCTGCCGGTCAATGCGGGCATCCCCCAGCTGCTCCATCACTTGGTTCAGTTCCTTATTGATCTCATCAATCCGCCGCTTGGCCATCTCCACCTCCTCTGTCAGCTCTCCCTCTAGCTTTTTCTGCTCCTCTAAGGACTGCCTACAAAGGGAAGGCACAGGGCACACAGCTACTGTAAGAGATAATGGGCTATAAGGTAATACTGTATTCCTGGTTAAGAGACTCTGGCAGGCCTGCTTGAAGAAGGGCAGGATAAGAATGGAGGAACAGACATGGAGAGAAGGGGAAAGGTTGCAGAATCACATACTTGCTAGTGGTGATGTATTCCTCAAGCTTCTCAATTCGCTTCTGATTCTCTTCAATCTCCCGCAGCTTTTGCTTGATCTTGGCCTGAATAACAAATATATTCCATAACTAGGGGCTGATCCAGTTAACTCTAAGATCATAAGTCCCTGGCTTATAATCGTCTTTTTTTTTTTAATTTTTATTTTTTCGGTACTAAGGACTGAACTCATTTGTACCTTTGTGCTTACAAGGTAGGCATAGTACTACTGAGTTAAATCCCTAGCAGGAAGCTAAACACAAAGCAGACACATAGTATCCAGTCTGGTGTGCTAATGAAACTGATGGGGACCTCCCAATGCTCTAGAACATAAGTACAGCTCAAACTAAGGTAAAATGGGGATGGGGATTTAGCTCAGTGATTCCGGCACCTGTTTTACAAGCGCAAGGACCTGGGTTCAATTCTAGGTAACCACATACAATGCTGGGCGTGGAGACTCACACCCAGCAGCAATCAGTACCACATACCACAGTGCCGGGCGTGGTGGCTCAACCTGTAATCCCAGCACTCGGGAGGCAGAGGCAGGAGGATTGCTATGATGTTGAGTCTGAGGCTGAGCTCCGGGCCAGCCTGAACTACAAAGCGAGACCCTGTCTCAAAAAAACCTAAAAAAAAAAAACTAAGGTAAAATGAAACTCACAAGCCTTTCCAAATCTTTTCCCATCTGTAAAATGTAAGTTCCAATTCACAGAATACATATTAAGTACTAAATAAAATATAGCTATTAATGCTACCACCATATTGTCTTAAGTATGTAAAAGCAGAACTTAGCAGCATGCCTGGAACACCGTAGGAACTTGGGAGAAATATAACAACTTTCTATCATCATCATTGATATTAGAAGCATAATAAGTAAAATACATGTGGTAAGAATATGAGCTTTAGAGCTAAGTTCATATCCTGCTTCCACTGAACAATTATATGAGCACAGGCAAATCACTTCACCTCTTCGCTACAGTTTCCTTATGTGGAAAGGAGGGATAATAATAGGCATACCATAAAGGTAGTCATAAACGAAAAATTAAATGAATATATGTAAAGAACAGGGCCTAGCACACATTAAATACTCGATAGACAATAATTATTTCCTTTTCTAAGAAATAACATTTTTTTAACTGAACGGGGGCCTTATATTTATAGAATTTACACTTTTGCACTGAGCTACTCCAGCAGCCCCTAGACCTGATCTCAACTCTTGCTCACCTCTGTCTCTACTTTCTTCCTCTCTTCCAGATCCAGACGATCCTGATCAGCTTTCTGATCTCGATTAAACTTCTCCAGCTCCTGGGCCAAAGTGGCTGCTCTCTTGCTGGCTTCTTCTTTCAGCCGGTGGTACTTCTTCACCTGTTTTAGGGACAGGGAAGGAAAACAGGGATGACCACGTCAGCCTATGTTAGCTCTATGATCTCCTTCCCTTACTAACCCCTTCCAAGGCTTACCTGATTCTCCTCTAGGGTCAAATCTCTGCCCTGACTCTGACTCTCCTCTTCCATTCGTTCCTCGAACTCTTGCCGCGCCTTCTCCACTGACAGCATTTCCTTCTCTAGCTCATCCATGTCACCTTTACGTTTCTTGTAGTGTTTCTGAGCATTCTGCAGAGACTTCTTGGCTGCTTCCAATTTCTTGATTTTGTGGGAAGTATTCTCTTTGGCTTTGATGTACTGAGGCCGTTTCTGATTCAGCTCTGAGTCCTTCTCCCTTTTGCCAGAGAAGAGCATGACCAGTCAAGCATTGTGGAAAAAAGGAGGGGAGGGAGCCCCACTCATTTTACCAAAAGAAAGCAGGGCCTGAGCCTTCAACTTTAGGGAATCTCCTAAAAGACGATGGGCTTGATGCCTCTATAGAACCTCCAAAAAGGAGCAATCCAATTATTACCTGGGAACTAGCTTTAGCCTGGCACTCCAGCCACCAGGTGAGGCAAGCTACCATCCCTGCTAAACCAGGCTCCTCACTGACTCCCCTAAATACTCTGTATTTACTAAGTTGTACCTCATCTCCTCTAATCTTTTCAAATTTCTACCCTTTAAGCATCTCATTTTCAATTTTTCTCTGCTAGGACAGCCTTCTCAGTTACTCCAGTGACTGGCCCTCCCACAGCTTCCTCTCACTTGGCAAGGACACTTCTTCAAAGTACAGACCCAAGTCTGACTCTTACTTGATCTCCTTCTCAATCTGCTGCTGCTCCCGCATCATTTTGCCCAGCTCCTTCTTCTTTTCCTTTAGCTCATCTTCAACCTTGTCCATACGTTTCTTGTCCTTCTCAATTTCCTTGTTCTTTGAGGCTAGTTCCTTGTTGAGTTTCTCAATTTCTACTTCATTATGATATAGTTTAAAGAGCTGCAGTTGTACCTGAGCTCGCACAACCTCGTCCTTCAGGCGTTGGTAGCGGTCTGCCTGTGAAAATAGGGATGGCAACAGTAGTAGGGCACTGGCTCTATCTTGGCCCCTCACAGCCAAGTGGCAGCCTAGCCACCTACCTCTTCTTTTTCCTGTTTAGCTTCCTTGCGTTCAGCTGCTATGTTTTTCTTACGATGATAATTAAACTGTGTGTCCTCTTCAGCCTTCACCATTTCCTTCTTTCGCTTATCATATTCCTGAGCCAGCTCCCCAGAGCGACTGATCTCTTCAAACAGAGCTGTCCTCTCTTTGGGGTTCTTCATGGCAATAGATTCCACAGCACCCTAATAAAGATCAAAACACTCTCCCTAACAAGCTCAGTTTCCCCTCCCCACAATCACTGATTATTCAGAAAAGATTTGCTGACTCCCTCCTCCCAACTGGTGGGGATTAGAGTAGCAGAGGAAACTGAAGAAACAGACACTAAGATAACTGTGTGTTATGTGCAGTGACAGAAGGAACACAGAAAAAGGAGGAGGATGGGAGACTGCTAAGCATGTCTACTTGGAAACTTTTCCAAGTGATATATGACTTTGGAAGATGGAGAAAAATTCGCTAAGGAAAACAAAAAAAAGGCTGAGGATGTAGCACTTGCTTAGCATATGTGAGGTCCTAGGTTTGATCCCCAGTACTGGAAGAACCAGAACTACAGAAGGGGAGGAAAAGAAGAAGAGAGAAAATGTTGCCTCATTTAGAAGAAAATTAATATGTAAATGCCAGCACATCAAAGATAACAAATGAATTTAGCAAACTGCAAATAGTTTAGTTAGGTTGGAATATAAGGTGAGGACAGTATTGGTAGATAAGGCTAGAAACATGGGCAAGAACCAAATCACAATTGTAATTGTTCTCAAACTTCAGTGTGTATCATAACTTGAAGAACATGGTAAAATACAAAGAGCTGTGCCCACTCCAGTCTCTTCAGTCTATAGATCTAGAGTGGGGCTTGAGAATGTGTATTTGTAACAGTCCCAGGTGGTATAGACATTGCCATTCTAGGGACTAATTTATGAAAAACTGTTGCAAAACAAGGAATCACTAAAATGCTTTAAAGAAAGAAGGGAGAGAAACAGACTAGGGTTCTTTCAAGATGAAGCTAGATGATGAACTAGAAGAGGCCAGACTAAAAGGAAGAAACCCACTGTGGAAGATGCTATATCAGTTTCAGAGAGAGATGAAGAAGCGTGAGGTGGAACAGGTCCAGGGTAGATGAGACAAGGGCCAACAAAAAGTAGACAATCACTTTTTAAAATACACACTAAAAAAGAAAGGAAGGGGAAAAAAAAAGAAATGCACACCTGGAAGACGAGGAAGTTACGAGCTTTGATGAGAATGCCCAACTTCTCCAATTCCTCACTGTACTCATGTAGCTGAACCACTTTGTTGTTGATCTTGTATTCAGAAGAACCACCTATAAGAAAATGTACAAGTTGGTGAAGATCAGGCCTTCCTCCTATCCCAGCAATAAGCCTAACTACCTGCTAGGACCTAGGGAAAGCTTTTCCAATCAGCCTTACTCACCCACAATGACACGGGCAAAGGTTCGGTCTTCAGCACCCTCCTCGGAGTAGACCATGCTGACAAAGGCCCGGTTAGCAGCTGGCTTGCCCACAGGAGCTCCGTGGATTAGGTCTCGAAGGGTCTTTACTCGAAGGTTGCTGGTTTTTTCACCTAGCACAAAGCTGATAGCATCCATGAGATTTGACTTACCTAAAGGAGAAGAGGATGAAGCAGAGGAGTGAAAATCAGGAAGGGAGAGGGAAAAAGAAAGAAATAAAGGAGACACAGAGGAATAAACCTTCCTTTACTCAGTGCACAGAACAACAGGAGCAAATACTCCACTCCCCTCATAAAAATTGAGCCTGAACAAAGCTCTAGGTCAAAGACCAGAAAAGCAGTCCCCTTGCTGTTATTATTTATTGTAACCAGAGACTAGCACTCCCTAAAGAAAGAGTATATTCTTTTGTGCATTTATGTGTGTGGTACTGGGGACTATACTTGCCAGGCAGGTGCATGGCATCACTGAGCTACATCCCCAGACCAAGAGTATATTCTTAAGAACAGACTATCCTGCAGTCTTTAACAACACAGGCAAATAGCCTGAACACAAAAAAAGAAAGACGTAAAACTCTACACAGTCTGATCTTAACAATGTAAGAAACAAAAAATGGGTTAGTGAAAAGAGTAATTTTTTTCATTTCAGTATTGTGAAATGTAAAAGCTGTGATCTATTGCACAATAATGTGAATATATTTAACACTATTGGACCCATACACTTAAAAGTGGTTAATTCAGCAAATTTTTTATGTATTCTACCACAATTTTCAAAAAGGGCATTTTCCAGTTATGATATAATATAAAGCACCCTAGACCAAGCATAGTGGCACATGCCTGTAACTCTAGCATTCCAGAAGCTGAGGCAGGAGGAGGAGGATATCTATAAGTTAGAGGCCAGCCTGGGCTATATACTGAGTTCAAGGCCAGCTTGAACTACAATATGAGACCCTGTCTCAAAATAAGAACAAAAAACCTTACCACACAATCCCCTATGAAGCACCCAGCATCAGTTACACAGTATCTTCCCCAAAATACTTAACCTGAATCTAAACAAACCTTACACCTATATTCCAGTTTCTAGGAAATACAGCAGAAAGGAAAACCTTGTAAAAGATACTACAAGGAAACCTTAGGACAAAAACAGAAAGTGAGATAATATACAAGACAACTGTGGCCTTTCGAAGAAGTCAATGTCTGAAAATAAGTGAATGGGCTCGGGTATAACTCAGCAGTACAGCACTTGCCTAGTATGCTTAAGGCACTAGGTTCTATCCCTAGGACCCACCCCTCCATAAAAAGCTCAATGTCTAAAAGGAAATGAGAGAACCATTACACAACACAGGAAATTACTGAGATACAGTAAGTTTCCTCACTTATGCTCCATTCTGGAAGAATGTTCATAATTTACATGCACTGTTAATCCAATAAAGTGAAGGCTATACAGAACACCTGTGAATCTTATACAGTATACCTGTGAAAGTTCACTACTGGAATATTCATAAGTCAGGGACTTACTATATAAGCAAATACAGTGCATGAATTTTAACTGGATGCTGGTTCAAAAAATAAAAGAAAAAGAAAAGTATTTAGGGGTGAAATATCAATAAGTCTGCAATTTTCCTTCAGATGATTAAGCAAAATACACATGTATGCAAATTTTTATAATAAAAACTTGGGGTCCAGGGATTTAGCTCAGTGGTTCCGGTGCCTGTCTTGCAAGCACAAGGTCCTGAGTTTGATCCCAGGTAACCACATACAACAATGCCTGGCATGGTGATTCACACACAGCAGCAATCAGTACCACACACCACAGTGCCAGGCGTGGTGGCTCACACCTGTAATCCCAGCACTCGGGAGGCAGAGGCAGGAGAATTGCTGTGATGTGAATTGGAGGCTGAGCTCAGGGCCAGCCTGAACTACAAAGTGAGACCCTCTCTCAAAAAAAAAAAAAAAAAAAAAACTTGGGAAGAAGGGAAATATATGAAAATATAAACAATGTAACAGCAATTGCTTCAGGAAACAAGGTAAATGAAATCAGAAGGAAAATCTCTTATACAGCACCATCCTTTGCAATTTTCTGCATTTTATACAGTATTGTGTGTTTCAGCTATACAAATAAAATACGAGTTTTGTTTTTGTGATACTGGCGATTGAACCCACCAGACCTTTGCTCTGAACTACATCCCAAGTCCTTTCTATTCTGAGACAGGGTCTAAGTTTCTGAGTCAGCACTCGAATTTGCAATCCTCTTGCCTCAGCCTCCCAGACTGCTGGGATTACAGGTGTGTTCTATTCCACTCAATTTATGAATCATTATTTTAACATAAAGTGTGGTTATCTTTTCAGTAGTGGTGTTATAGTTTTATTTCCTTCATATTAGATTTTTTTTTTTTTTGAGACAGAATCTCGCTTTGTGGTTCAGGCTGGCCCTGAACTCAGCCTCAAACTCACATCACAGCAATCCTCCTGCCTCTGCCTCCTGAGTGCTGGGATTACAGGCGTGAGCCACCATGCCTGGCAATGTGGTAGGTGATGCTGATTGCTGCTGGGCGTGAGTCTCCACGCCCAGTATTGTTATGTGGTTTACCGGGGATCAAATGACCCAGGCCCTTGCACTTGCAAGACAGGCGCCGAAATCACTGAGCTATATCCCCGGCCCCCCATATTAGAATTTGTAAAAAGACATTTTTTTAAAGTTTAGACTAGGGGGCCAGGGACTTAGCTCAGTGGTTCCAGCGGCTGCCTTGCAGTGCAAGGGCTGGGGTTCATCCCTGTTAACCACATACAGCATGTGTGGAGACTCACACCACCCAGCAATCACAACCAAGTACCACAACGCTGGGTGTGGTGGCTCACACCTGTCACCCAGCACTCAGGAGGCAGAGGCAGGAGGATTGCTGTGAGTTCAAGGCTGGGCTCAGGGCCAGCCTGAACTACAAAAGCGGAGACCCTGTCCCAAAAAAAAAACAAAAACAAAAACAAAAAAAAAAAGCTTAGACTATGGTTGGGGAGTGAACAGTTAGTTTAATTTCTATAAATTCTATCTCACTATTCTCCCCATTCATGTTACATGACTGAATTGAGGATATGATGTCCAATACCATTCTACCCAACCATAAAAATGATTCTTCCATGGAAACAGAAATAACAGTGACTAAGACCTGGGGCCTGAGTCCCTGTGGTGGTGGATGCCTATGTTTCTAGCTACTTGGGAGACTGAGGCACTGTTGCAGGTTCAAGGCCAGCTTGTCACTAAAAAAAGAAAAAGAAGGTGGGGGAGGAGCTTGTACAACAGACTCAGACCCGTTCTAATATTACTTTCACTATTTCTTAGCTTATCACATCACCTGACCTAGAAAAAATGAAAAAAAAAAGATGACATAGATCTAAAAACAAAAAGACATTTTTTGGAATAGGAGGAACACAGGTCTAGAAATATGGCAGGAATGAGTTCTAATCCTGACTCTGAAAACCACAGGCAAATTACTATACCTCTGTACCTCAGATTCACTTAGTATAGAAAGCAATGGTATGCTTTATTGGGTGTAAAGTATTTGGGTGAATGATTCACCAAACTCTGGGTTCAACCTTTAGAACCAAAAATTAAAAATACAATAAAATAAATATTAAGAGTTTCAATGAAGTTCTTAGCATAAAATAGATGCTCAATAAAGAACAGAAAATCCGAGTCTGGACTTATCTGTCTCCCTCATTACAGACTAGCACATCACATAAACCAGGAGTCTGCCTTTCAGGCACCAATTTCCAATTTTTGGGCTTCTCCCATGATCTCCAGGGAAGACAAGAACATCTCACAACCAAAAGTCTCTTTATACAATCATTCAATATTTTAAACACTTTTATAAAATACAGTACAAACAAGACACCAATAAAATGTTTCCAGGAATGTCTTTTTTGACAGCACTCACAAACCAGTTATGAAGACACAAAAACATATACCAGAAAGACAAGACAGAAGAAAATAAACATTCATGTGTACCAGAGAGGAAGAGCAAAGATGAAGAAATCAAGGAGTATCTTGTAGAGGTGGACTCGAACAATGGGGCAGGAGGTGGTCTGACCAAAGATGTTTTTAGTATATAGGAGTTTATCAATGGATATACAAATTTACCCATGCTGAGGGAACTGAATGCCAAGAAATGCATCCTGGCTTTTTCCATAAGGACAACACCAAAACCCTAAGAAATACGGTGGATTTCCATGCATTAAGCCACTAGGCCAGTGGTTCTCAAACAATCTGGGAGGGCTAATTTTGTGCTGTGCCTTCACAAAGGCAATGTCGAGTTTTTGTCACTCACACCTGGGGAGTGGGTAAAAGCCAGAGATGCAAAACATACAATGAAACGCACCAGCCCTACAACAAAAAATTATTTGATGTGCCAATGTTGAGAACCTGGGTTCTAACCAGAGATCCAAACTCAGGCAAGGTTCCAAAGGTGTTCAGTACGTTACTTCACAGCCAAGGGCAGACTTGCCAGCTACAGAATGATTCAGCTAGAAAATCTCTGGAGTAAGAGGTAACAGCAGGATTTTCAATGGATCACTTCCGGGCGCAGATCCACCGACTACAATAAGGAAATGTGGAACTAAGTAAATAGACATTAACCTGTCAAGTGATTACTCAAGTAACTCTCACACTAACCCGCTCCTATTTGCAGCACAGGCTAAAATTATCTTATTTTCTCCTTCATCTTATTTCCCCTCTAGAATATAATTTATATGAGGATGTGGATTTGGTTTGTTCTGTTTTCTGCTATTCTACAACTTGAACAACTCCCGATGAACATTAAAAGCTTTCAAAAAATTCGGAAAGCTAATGAATTCAGGCTTTTGACAGTTTCCGTGATAGGAAAGAAGCAAGTCCAGGGTAATGATCTCTGAGGAAAGAAGACTCATACCAAGCACTCAAGCTCTGGGTCTTAAAATTTAAAAGTGCCGCTGCGGCAGAGGCAAGCAAAAAGGCACGAAGTTGGAATCTACCGATGCTAGCCGGCAAGGGGAACGGGGGACAGCTGGAGCGTATCGTTTGTGACCGTAGCTCATGGTAAACCTCCCACCCGTGCCACTTTTCCCGGTTGGGTCAAACAAAGTTGGGAGGCTGGAACCTGCCAGACCAACCGGAAAGCGCGCAGCTGGCAGTTGGCTCAGGATGCGCCTCTTTTGGCGGGAGGGGGCCCATGGGCGGAACATCATACAGTTGGGCCAGTACCACTCCGACGGAAGCGGGGGTCATAAAAAACTCGGGGAACAGACACTTGGGGAAGAGGCTAGAGTCAGAGGACCCGAATGCGGAGAGCAGGTGATAGTCGAAACCCCCCCCCAGAAGAGGCCAGGAATCTTTTAGGGTTCACAGGGTTTTCAAGTTGCGTGGGCTGGGTTGTACTACTCTGGCGCCAGACAGGGGGGTCCAGACCGGGACGTACACAGGGACCATAGCCGGGTTTATCTCACCAGAGCCGTTGGGTCCAATGATGGCGGTGAACCTCTGAAACGGTCCGATAATCTGTCGACCCTTGTATGATTTAAAGTTCTCGATCTCAATCAATTTCAGGAATCCCATGACGGCAGCGACAACGATAATGGGAAAGGCCCCACCGTACGCCGTACGCCGGGAACGGGGGCAGCCCGCGCGGGAAACGCCCCGGTGCAGGCCGGGAAGAGGGTAAAACTCGCGATAATAAACTCACGCCGAACGGGATTTTGTTTCGTTGCAAGCAGGAAACAGAGGCGCGCTTGACGTAGGAAGTTTTTGTTGATCCGTTGCCAGGGCGCTAGCCATTCAGACCTGCCCTAAGCTACCGCGGACGAAGTTGGCGAGGAGTTAGAATCGGAGGACTCAGAGCAGCTTTGCGGACCCAGAAGGGTGGTGGGGCCAGAGCCTACGCTTGTGGAGACAGCCAAGGTTATGCCCCTCCAGGCAAGTGGAAGGTGGTACCCTGATGTGGAGACTGGGACGAGGGCAGAGTTAGGAACTGGAAAGACTCCGGGAAATGGGAGGCTAGACCAGAAGGAAAGGGCCAGTGGGAAGATTTAGTTTTAGGTGAATCAGACTTGCTGATGGTAAAAATGAGATTAGAGGCGGAATGGGGTGTGAAGGGGTGGCTGGTATTTCTGGGCGACCTGGCGAAGGCCATAACCTGAGTTGGCTCCTAGCCTTTGCCTTCCTCCCATACCTCCAAGCAGGGTTCGGAGTCTGCCGCAGCAATCCAGGAACAGATGTGGAGCCATATCTAACCCAAGATCTTCAAAGTCGGAGTTCCTCACTAAGAAAGGTATTTTGTGTGAACCTTTCGGAGTCGGGAATCCAGTATTCCACTTCCAGTCTTCTTACTCTCCTTCCCCTCCATTTCTCCCTTCATACCTTTCCTGCATCCTGTTCCCACTGTCTCATACCCCTCTGCCACTTTCCTTTTCCCCTTCCTCTTCCCTCTCTGTTCTCTGCCCTCCACCCCCTATTCCTTGTTCCCCATTTTCCTCTTCCTCTGCATTCCTGTCCCTACTTGGTTCCATACTTTTTCAATGTCTCTTCTTCCTTTCATCCCCTTACTATCGCCTTGTACCTGCTCATTATCAAGGTCATAGCCCTAGCAGTCCAAGCAGCTTAAAGTCTATTGAATCTTCCCCTTCAGTGACCTTATATCACGATGACAGATGGAACTGGTAATTTAGATATGGAAAGGATCTGGTAGTTGCTGTAACCATTCCTGTGACTACTTTTTCAATGATTGCTGAAGCTAGTTAGAGTCCTAAAGACTTAGATGTCCAGGAGGCTGAGAAATCTTGGTGGATGGAATCTAGTAGGGGAGCATAAGTTAAGTTCATTTGGGACACACAGTCATAATTGTTGCACTTCTCTCCTTGGTCATCTCTTCTGCCCTTAGACATTCTTGTTCTCTACACTTGCTACCTTAGAGACCTCATACAGTTTCATAGCTTTAAATTTGTCTGTGTTAGGGGATGGAGGTATAGCTGAGCACTAAAGCACTTGTCTACCATGTGCAAGGCACTAGGTTCCACCCCCAAGAACACATACAAAAAGTTTATCTGTATAAATCAGGATATATAGATTATACTGAGGTTACAAACTCTAAAGTCTCAATGGCTTAGAAAAGCCAGTGTTTCAGGGCTGGGGATTTAGCTCAGTGGTTCCAGTGCCTGCCTAGCAAATGCAATGGCCAGGGTTTGATCCCCAGTAACCACATACAACAATGCCAGGTGTGGACTCACGCCCACCAGCAATCAGAACCACATAGTACAGTGCCAGGGCGTGGTGACTCACTCTGTAATCCTAGTACTCGGGAGGGAGACAGAGGCAGGAGGATTGCTGTGATTTCAAGGAGGAGCTCAGGGCCAGCCTGAACTACAAAAGTGAGACCCTGTCTCAAAAAAAAAGAAAAAGCAGTGTTCATATCTCAGTTAGGCTTCTGGAGTACACAGTGAGTTGAAGGCCAGCCTGAACTACAAAGCAAGACCCTGTCAAAAAACTGAGGCGCTGATCCTCTCACCACTTACTTGTGTACTCTACAAAGACTGTTCAGTTAGTTGAGTGACACCTGGCTCACTGTTTGCAAAGCTTTTCTGCTATAGTTTTGGCTGCCATGCATGCAAAAGTGAGTCCCAAAATAGGAACACAGGCAAATTTATGCCCTCTAGCTTTTCATCCAGCTAGACCATAAGTAATAAAAGCAAAGGGGAAATTTTATTTCAGAAAAAAAAGCTGCTTTTTTTTGTTGTGCAATGAGTGGGCTATAGAAAACAATAGAGGAAGCTAGAAGACCAATGTGAAGACCACTGCAGTCATTCAGGAAGGCAAGTGTCACCGAAACGGAAAACTGAGTAGGAAAGGGCTATGTATTGTCAGTACTTTTGAATCTTAGAAAGGTGAGCAGGAACCAGATCATGAAGAACCTTATAAATCTGGCAAAGGGGATTGAACTTTATCTTGTAAGCACTGGGGAGCCATTTGCTTTAGAGCTGTTCCAAAGGTTTTAAATGTGAGGAGTGGTGTGATCAGGTCTCCTTTTAGAAACAGCTCTCTACTATCCAGGGCAGAAAGAATAGCATTTGAGGAAGGGAACCAGCATGGCCCCTAGGAATATTGCCTGACATCAGACTGTGATTTAGAGTGGTGACAGCAGAGATGGGGACACAGATATAAATATATTAGGAAATAAAATGAGTCAGATTCAGTATCAAAGGACATATTATATAAGAAAGGAATGGAGGTGAAATGTAATCAAGAACCATGGGCAGCACCAATGAGCCATTCCACTTCTCTCTTGCTCCAGATGTATAAGGTAGACCTGTCACCTGATCCGAAGGAGGTGGCAGCCATTGAGGCTAGAAGAAATCGAGAAAAAGATCGACAGAACCGATTCTTCAATGTCCGAAACCGAGTCATGGGGGTAAGTGGGTAATGGGTCTGTTTCACAGGACTGGGACGACTTCACTGTTATGTCTGGAAAGGAACAACAGCCATGCTCATTGTGGCTCTTCCCCAAATCAAGCAGGTATTAAGGCTGGCATGGAAGGAGGAGGCATGTACCCCCACCAGCCAACGGAGGACTTGGGAAAGAGGGGTGAGGTGATGCAGGGAAGAAATCAGAGGTGACAGCTGGCTCTTTTCTATTTAGCTCTGGGCCACGTGGCCTTATCCTCCAAAGACAGGTGACCTGAAGCCAAAAAGGTCTAAGAAGTGAGACTTGGTGCACATCTATAATCACAGCATTCTGGAAAGCTGAGGCAGGATCAATCCAAGTCTGAGTCCAACCTGTGTAACTTAGTGAAACTCTGTCTCAAAATTTAAATAAATAGGGCCAGGGATTTAGCTCAGTGGTTACAGTGCCTGTCTTGCAAGCGCAAGGGCCCGGGGATCGATTCAGTCCTCCATAACCACATACAATACTGGGCGTGGAAACTCACACCCAGCGTAATCAGTACCACATACCACAGTGCTGGGCGTGGTGGCTCACACCTGTAATCCCAGCACTCGGGAGGCAGAGGCAGGAGGATTGCTGTGATGTGAGTTGGAGGCTGAGCTCAGGGCCAGCCTGAACCACAAACTGAGACCCTGTCTCAAAAAAAAAAAAAAAAAACTAGGGGCCGGGGATTTAGCTCAGTGGTTCCGGCGCCTGTCTTGCAAGTGCAAGGGCCCCATTTCGATCCTCGGTAACCACATACAATACTGGGCCTGGAGACTCACGCCCAGCAGCAATCAGTACCACATACCACAGTGTCGGGCGTGGTGGCTCACGCCTGTAATCCCAGCACTCGGGAGGCAGAGGCAGGAGGATTGCTGTGATGTGAGTTTGAGGCTGAGCTCAGGGCCAGCCTGAATTACAAAAAGTGAGACCCTGTCTCAAAAAAAAAAACCAAAAAAACACTAACTAAATAAAACGACTGGGGATGTAATTCAGTGCAAAAGCCCTAGGTTCAATCCTCAATACTGCCAAAAAATTTTTTTCAAGTTCTAAACAATATTTGGCATTGCATAATACATATGGCTAGGCTATTTCTGCAAGGCTAAGATACTGTTAAGCAGGCTGAGGGATAGACTGAAGGGTAAAGGGAAACTTACTCTTCACTACACTGAATCCCTTTTTATTCTCTTTTGAAATGTTTTATAATTAAAGAGAAAATGTTGATAGCTTAAGAAATAAAGGATTGCTGGGCTAGGGATTTAGCTCAGTGGCTCCAGCACCTGCCTTGCAAGTGCAAGGTCCCAGTTTCCATCCCAGTAGCCACATACAGCAATGCTGGGTGTGGTGACTCATGCCCACCAGCATTCAGCATCACATACCACAATACCAGGCATGGTGGCTCACGCCTGTAATCCCAGCACTCGGAGGCAGAGGCAGGAGGATTGCTGAGTTCAAACTCAGAAAGACTAAGACCCTGTCTCAAAAAAAAAAGAAAGAAAGGATTGCTGAGTAGGTTGTTGGAGGGATGCAGAATGGTGCTCTGGAAAAGACACCATATTCTGTTCAAGGCCGTGTTGGCTATCTGGCAGATGTGTAGTTTTTTTGTTTTTATTTTTGAGATAGTTTCGCTTTTGTAGTTCAGGCTGGTCCTGAACTCACTATGTAGCCCAGGCAAGCCTCAAACTTTCAGCAATCCTCCTGCCTCTACCTCCCAAGTGCTGGGATTACAGGTGTGAGCCACCATGCCCAGCCAGATTATAGTTTTGATAAAGTCATCTTCTCTGTAAGCTCCAGGCTCCTCCTCTGTAAAATGAGTAAATAGAACAGAGGTGGCAGCTCTGAAAATCAAAGCATAGAGCCTGACACAAGTAGCTGGCTGAACTTAGAGTTGTCTGATGGAGATACAGGTGGCAAGCATTTTCTCAAGAACTGCTCTGTGCCAAGTACTGTGGTGTATACTGGAGATGTGAAAATAAGTAGGGCCCAGTCTCTGCCTTGAAAGTGCTATAGCTTGGTAGAGAAAATACAGACAGGTGAACTTCATTGTAATGTGGACAGTGGGCCCTTGATAGAGAATAGAACTTGTCTAAAGGTTCAGAAAGGCAAAGCCTGAGCTGGTCTTGAAGGGCAAACTGGAGTTTGGATAAAGAGGAAAGGAAAAGAATGTTCCAAAAGAAGGGAGTAGTTTGAGCAAAGGTGATGGGTTCCAAATGGCCTCAGATGGGCTGGAAACTAGAAGAAGCATACTTAAGGCCAGTGTGAAGGAGGGCAAGGGAAGAGAGTAGAGATGAGGCTAGAAGAGGTTTATGAATCATGCGTAGGGGCTGGAACTTCATCCAGTAAGTTCTAGGGAGGTGTAGAAGGATTTAGAAGCAAGTTAAGTTCTAAGAAGTTTGTATTAGAGCACTCATGGGGCCCTCCCGGGGTCCTACCCTGAATTAACTCTTCTTTGGGGCCCAGGTGGATGTAGAAGCCCTGAACAATCAAGTGGAAGAGCACAAGCTTCAGCGGGCTAAAGAGCGAAAGGAGGAAGCAATTTATGGTAATTTCCCAGAGGCTAGGGACAGACCAGAGAAGGGAGTTAAGCAACAGCCTGAGTGGGCTGAGGGTGGGCGGTTCTGCCTCTGATTGGGGCCTGAAGCCCTAGGATGATGAAACGAAAGTAGATGGCCCTTGGGAACACAGGCCATGCAGACTGGGCTGGCTCTATCCCTCCTATGGTACCTTCTCTATGTCCCTGCTCTTCCACCCAGGTACCAAGTCGGTGCAGTATGATCTAGTAGTCCAGATGCTAGAGAAGGAGGAGGCAAAACGAGCACGTCATGTGGCTAAGAAAATCCAGGATTTTCGACAGCAGAAGCAGGAATTCAAGAACAGATGTGAATTTCAACTTCAGGATCCCACCCGAAACCAGGGGATTCCAGCCCAATGTCAGGAGTTTCCAGCCCAATTCCAGGAGCTTCCATTCTCTGTCATTGACAGAGTTCCCTGCAAGGGCCCAGCCAGCATGCAGTGCTTCTTCGGGGAGGACCCGGGTAGGCCCTCCTTCCTTAGAGCGCAACAGCAGCAGTTCAAGTATGACCTGGACAGGCAGGTGCAGGAGAAACAGCTTATCAGGGCCGAAAAGAAGCGTGCAGGTAAGCAGGCTAGCTCTTCAGATTTAAAGACTGAGGCCTAGCAGAAAACTCCTGAGCTGGTACAGGACCCAGTGAGCCAGAACAGTGTGAGGAAGTTGTTTCCCATGAAATGTTAGACTGTGCAGGTCCAACTTATCTGACTTCATTTAGTAACTGAAGTAGCTTTTGCTCATGACCAGCTTGGCACTCCATTACCCAGAGGAAGCATGGTGCACACACATACCCAATAGCTCTGTCAGTTACTAAAATGGACATTTAGTTTCTTCCTCTATTTTATTCATTCATTCATTTATCTCAAGGCAGGGTCTCACTATGAGTTCCAGCTGGCCTGAAACTCAGCCATTATCCTGTCTCAGCCTCTAGTGCTGCAATTACAGGCATTTACCACCATGCTGAGCTTTCCTCATTTTAAAAATTAATTAATTGCCTGGGCATGGTGGTGCATGCCTGTAATCCCAGCACTCGGGAGGCCGATTCAAGAGGATCACTTCGAGTTCAAGGCCAGCCTGGACTACATAGTGAGTTTAGGGCCAGCCCAAACTGAACTGCATGGTGATACCCTGTCTCAAAAATATAAAATAAAAAATAAACTAATTGGTCAAGCCCAGGGCCTCGTGTATGCTAGGTACACTTTTTTTAAGTGTTTGAGACAAGGTTTTGCTTTGTAGTTCAGGCCTATGCTGAACTCGCTGGTTAGCCCAGGCTATCCTTGAACTCACAACAATCATCCTGCCTCTGCCTCCTGAGCCACCACACCTGGCTAGGTACACTTTTTTAAACCCTGCTAGGGGGGAAACACAGGGCCTTTGCTCAGAGCTATGGCCTTGGTTCCCCCCTTTTATTTGAGACAGGTCTCCTTAAGTGGCTAAATTGAGGCTTCACATGTATTAATTATGTGCTGTACCACTGAGTTACAACCTCATTCCTCCAAATGTTCATCCCCTATATACATCTCTGCCTTTGTCCTTACCAGATTATCATCTGATTATCTCTTTGATCCATCTTCCTCACTAGATGGGAGTTCTTATGAGGATGAGATGTAACTCCATGGTGTCCTTGAAATGCAACACATGGCCCTTAGTTTGAGGTTGAGAGATGAAATGATTTACCCAAGTCCACACTCACACATAGCAGAACTGTACTGCAACTCAGGCTGCTGCTGCACTTTGGCTATCTGTACCCCCAAAGAGTAGCTCTTTCTACATGCCTACAACAGGGATACTAGCCTTTTCCATACATACATACACATACACAAAGTTAGTTAAATAAATGGCTGAATAAGTGAACTGAGATTGGAGTAAGATGCTATGATAACCCAACCATATTTCTCTGTGCAGAGAGGCTTAGTGACAATCTGCAGCGAGCCATGGACATGCAGGCTATCCAGATGGAGCAGCTGGAAGAGTCTTGTCGTGTTGCCCTAACAACTGCCAGAGCCAACGTCAACAGAGCACAGGTATGGCCTAACCCATCTAGTATACTGGGCCCTTCCTGACCCCTGAAATAGTCCTGGGCAACCTTAGCCATATCCTCTTCCTCCACCTAATGTCCTTCTCAGGTACAAGTCACCTCTCTACCTCCAGACACAGGGTGACTTAAGAGTAGAACATTGCTAGGGATGTAGCTCTCTGGCACCATGTCTGCCTGGGAAGCGCAAGGTCCTCAGTTCAGTTCCCAGTACAAAAAAAAAATTGCCCTTTCATCCCTGCCCTGTCTACGGCTTTCTTGAGTGCAGAGGTGTTCCCTGCCTTTAGGGTCATTAAAAGGCCATGCACTATCTCTTCCTTCTCTCCAAGATGGAGGAGGGGGCCATATTTTTCCCACCCCTATGACTAAGAGGTTCCTGAGGTTGAACACTCAAAATTATACATTTGGGGACCCCACCAGGCAGCTAAGCTGGCTGAGGAGCAGCACCAGGAACGTCAGCGCCAACAGGAAGCCAGTGTCACAGACATACAGACGCAGATCACCAGTGACTTCCTGACTGAGAACCCCCAGGTGGCTGAACGACCCATGGCTCCCCACCGAGTCTTGCCCTATTGCTGGAAGGGTATGACTCCAGAGCAGCAAGCTAAAATAAGGAAAGCCCAGGAGGCGCAGTGCCGTGAGAAGGAGGCACGGTGCCAGGCTGAACATGCATTGGATACCGAATGGGCAAGCCAAACTGTGAGCTTGGCCCAGGCAGCGCTGCAGCTAGAACAGCAGGAAAGGGAATTGTGTGCTGAATTTGAGCGAGGGCTGGGCTCCTTCAACCAGCAGCTGGCCGAGGATCAAAAGGCCCAGTGAGTTCTAGGGAGTGGCAGTGGGGATAACGCCATGGGAGGGTGGGAAGGGATGGTGATGAACCACAGACAAAAGGGAGGGATGGCAAGGACCAGGGAGAGCAGGAAAGCACACCTGAGGTGTTTTTTGGGGTGTTTTGTTTTGTTTTATTTTGTTGAGACAGGGTCTGGCTTTGTAGTTCAGGCTGGCCCTAAGCTCAGCCTCCAACTCATATCACAGCAATCCTCCTGCCTCTGCCTCCCGAGTGCTGGGATTACAGGCGTGAGCCACCACGTCCGGCACTGTGGTATGTGGTACTGGTTGCTGCTGGGCGTGAGTCTCCATGCCTGTATTGTATGTGGTTATTGGGGATCGAACCTGGGCTCTTGCGCTTGCAAGACAGGCGCTGGAACCCCTGAGCTAAATCCCCGGCCCCACACCTGAGGTTTCTGTACTTCTTTTTACAGGCAAAATTATTTGAATTCAGTAATTTACACCAATCCACCCACAGTCGAGTATTTTCTACAATTCAACACCAGCAGCCGCTGAACGGAAGATGGCCACATCTCCCTTCCCTTCTATTAAGCTCATGGATGGTTAAATATCAAAAAGAAAAACACTGCATACTTGCACCTTGAATTCATTCCCTAGGGGGAGCTAAGCCAATACCCCCATGTTCTATCCAAGGCAATAAAGTTGTTAACTAAAGTCAAAGCCATGTGTGTAACAGCATATAAAGTATGATGGTACTGCCTTTCCCACCCCACCCTGAGGTTTTGGGCACACTGCACTTACTATGGGAACCTTCGCTTTTCTTCCCCATGCCAGTTCCCCCAGTACACAGCACTGCCCACATTCCTGTGAGAGAGACTTTATTACTCACAGAGGCAATTGGTAGGTAATTACAAAATGTATATTTGGCTTCCTTGGTGGAAAGTAAGGCACAAGAGCCTTATCTTCCCTGCCTTCTCCATTCAAGGCTGCATGCGGATGGCTCCATCCAGCCGGATGACATCGCCGTTGAGGAATGGGTTCTCGATTATGGTCTGTACCAGATGAGCGTACTCAGCAGGGTCTCCAAGTCGGGTGGGGAAGGGCACCTGGCTGGCCAAGAAGTTGCGTACCTTTTCTGGGAGGGTGGTCAGCAGTGGGGTGCCAAACAGGCCTAAACAAGATAACCAGAGTGAGAGACTCGCTCTTATTTTCATATTTACTTGGTTTTTCCTCATCTCAGCTCTTCTTTTTGGTGTTTCCCTGGGGCCCAAAGAAAAAAGGTTATTGTCGCCTAGGTGGTGGACACCTTTCCCTCTCAACTGCCCACAGGTTCTACCCAGTCTCTAGTGTGGCAGGGAGAGGATATGTGGATATGTCTACCTGGAGCAATGGTCATCACCCGGATGCCCATGGGAGCCAGATCCCGAGCAATGGGCAGTGTCATGCCCACTATGCCTCCCTTGGAGGCAGAGTATGCGGCTTGTCCAACCTGTAGAAGGGAGGCAGGTCATAGGTGGGAGGTCCCAGGTCCCCAACAAGTAACTGAGGAAGCATAGCCTTTCTCCTGCCCACGAACCTGGCCCTCAAAGGCAGCCACACTGGCAGTGTTGATGATAACCCCACGTTGGCCTCCCTGGTCTGGTTCGTTCTGCCCCATCTCACCAGCAACCAGGCGGATCACATTGAAGGTGCCTAAGAGATTCACCTGCACAGTAAGTAAAGAAATGGTGTAAGAACTAAAGCAGAGGTTTGTTTGTTCTCCAAGGCTTTGAAGGTGCCCATAACCAGACACCTTATTCCTTCCCCTGGAGAATCTCTAAGACCTTACATTGAGAACTCGCTGGAAGTCCTCCAAGTTGTGAGCCTGCTGCTTCTTTAAGTTGTATGTCTTACAGGCCACTGCAATACCTGCACAGTTGACGGCCACATCCACACGGCCAAAATTTTCCTTTGCTAGAGTCAAGGCTGTTTGTACGTCCTTCTCAGAGGTCACCTTCAAAGGGAAAAATGGAGAAAAGGTATTCATTTGCCAGCACACACTGTACCACTAAACGTGGGGAGGTTAAGGTCAAATTCTTGAGTGGGAAAGAAAAATGGAGAGAAAAGATGTTAAAACGAGAATAGAGTGAAGGTGAAAACTGTTACATACTTCAGGCTTGCAAAGCTATACCCTTTTGCGATAAATTCACATACTCCTGGTGATTCTTAATTGCTGTAATCAGAGCATTAACACAATCTTGTTATGAGAATTTTTTTTTTTTTTTGGCGGTACTAGGGATGAAACTTGGGTCCTTGTGCTTCCAAGGTAGGTAGACACTTGAGAATTATTGATAGGAATGTCAACTAGTATTTTTGTATCCTTACCTGCCAGACGATTTCATCGTGTTTTGCTTTCTGTAGTTTGTTTCACTTGTTTCACAAAAACAAGTTTTCAAATTATGGACACCCCTCCTGATGATTCTGATATGTCTAATCCTGCTCCCGTCGTGGTGAACGAATCCCAGCTTTAGAAAGTCCTTACTGTAGTGAATGCTCCCACATGCTTAAAGGCTTAAGCCAAAAAGGAAAGAGATTCGAGGCCCCTACAGACAGATGACACTCCTGGGAGGGACCCCGTGGGGTTCCCACGTTTAATACTGATGGCCTGGTGCACACCCTCAGAAACAACTGAGTCCACTTACATCAGCGGGGGCAAACGCACAGCTCTTTCCTAACTTCTTGGCCTGGGCTTCTCCATCAGAGCTGGGCAAGTCCAGAAGCACAGCAGAGGCTCCCTGCTCTACCAGTCGCTTCGCTGTGGCCAAGCCAAGGCCTGAAGCTCCTCCGGTTATTACTGCAACCAGGCCCTGTGAAATGGGACAAAAGGGACAGCTGCTACATAGCCACCCCCCCTTCACTTGCTTGTTTTCCACACTTCTGTGGGGAAGGTGGGGGAAGAATCAGATGTCCTTCTTCTCCTTATTCATCAGACCTCTAGGCTTCTCATCCCCAGGCAGTCCATTCTGAGACTCCCTACGTGCACAAGTAACACTGAGCCGGGTTTCCTCTGAGCCCAATCGCCGAAGTATCAAGCCCAGATAAACACGATCCTTTTCCCAGCACCAATCTCTTCTCCCTAGTCTCCAAACGTGCTGTTCCAGCCAGCACAAACAGGCAGAGAGCAGAAAGCAGAGAGGCAAAGAGTAGGACACCTTCACGCTCCGACATGCCGCAGCCATCTTGTACCCTTCTCACCACCGGAGGGTGTTTGACCCTTATTTCACAGGCGCTCACTGATTGGCCGAGGCAGAGTGACTGGGCGGGGCCGTTAGACGCACGCACGCAGGGGTGTGGCTTACTGGCACTGTAACCTTAGTAAGAGAGTGACTTGGAGTCGGGAGAGTTGTTTAAACAGCCTAAAATGATCAGTAGCAGCAGTACAAATTGTTACACTCCCTGTGAGCTACTCTCTAGCTGGCAATGGGCAAGCGGCCAGCTTCGAAGGGGGCAGAGAGGGCGATTAAAAGTGAATCTTTTTCTCCAAAGCAAAAGCCTTTTAAGTATTAAGGACATATGCCAGACATTATGCAGAGCCCTGAGATACCCAGGGGAATAATCAAAGATTCAAGCTTTCTAGGAAAGCAGAGTCCAGTTAGAGAAAGACAATTACAGTACAAACAACGGAAAGGACAGAACCAGATTTTGAACCCAGGACCTTACACATGCTAGGGAAAGGCTAAACCACTGTGCTCCATTACTAGCCCAAGGAAAAGATTCTGGACCACATAGATAAAAAACCCAAAAATGGAGATTCTGAGAGAGAGGAGAACTGAACACAGTTGTGGAAGCAGAGAGGTGCCGAACAAGATCACCCAGATATGGATGCAGAGAGCCACTAAGAGTCAGAGATGTGGGGTCGGGGAGTTAGCTCAGTGGTTCCGGCACCTGTCTTG
>PVIR01012814.1:0-43784 GCA_004026965.1 Petromus typicus | reverse complement strand
TAATGACCCAATTGAAAAATGGGCATCTGAAATGAACAGATATTTTTCAGAGGAAGAAGTAAGAGCAGCTAAGAAGCATATGAAGAAATGCTCAACATCATTAGTCATTCGAGAGATGCAGATGAAAACAACATTGAGATTTCATCTCACTCCACATAGAATGGCTGCCATTTCAGAATCAGCCAACGGCAAATGTTGGTTAGGCTGCAGAGAAGAAGAAACCCTTCTCCACTGTTGGTGGGACTGTAGACTCATACAACCCCTGTGGAGATCAGTTTGGAGAATCCTCAAAAAGCTAGGATTGGCGGTCCCATTTGACCCGGCCATTGCCCTGCTACGTATATACACACAAGAATTAAAAGACTCATATCACAGTGACATATGTGCACCCATGTTTATAGCAGCCCAATTTGGGATTGCTACATCTTGGAAACAACCCAAGTGTCCATCAACTGGAGACTGGATAAAAAAGCTGTGGTTCTTCTACAGAATGGAGTATTACTCTGCCACAAAAAATGATAAATTTGAATCATTTCTACTTAAATGGACATACCTTGAGGATATCCTCATAAGTGAAATAAATAGGGCACAGATAGGTACATATCGCATCTTTTCTGTTTTATGAAAAAATAAAGATGTAAATGAGTCCTAGCATTGTATGTTATATATTATGAAATAGAAAATGAGCAACGTAAAATAGGATGAAGGGGGAAAATATTGAGATTGTAACAAAAAAAGTAAGGAAATAAATTTTCTGTATATGGGGGGGTGGTAGGGTGGGTAGGGCTAGGGGAAAAATGAGAATTAAGTTGTGTCTTATACTGGTACAAATCCCCATTATGGAATGTAATCATGATGTGTATACTTAATGTACCAATAAAGTAAAAAAGCACAAAAAATATGTAAAGACTATTCGCATTCAATTGGAAGAAGATTCATTGGGTTAACAATAAATACTCCATACAATTTTGGTGTATTGATTGCTACAAAGTAAAATAGTTTTGCCACTGGATGGAGACTACAATGTGAGAATCTCAACTCTGTCTATGCAGATCACTAAGACATTGTCACAGAAAAGTATTTCAAGATGCATCAGTGGGGTGCAGAAGTAGAAACTAAGAGAAAATGGCAAAAGACTTGAGCTTGAGTTCAAGGGACACGGTTCTGATGGAGAGAATCAGATTGACTCATTAACATAAGAAAAAGAATAGCTATTAAAGAATTGCTGAGTTGGGCTACAGTTTGATTGATTATTATTTCAGTTCTTATTTATAAGGTGACTCTGGAAAATTCCATATTGTTTGAGGTGACAGAGTGTCTCCATGAGATGAATGTTTCCTAGAGTTGTTTCAGTTTTGCTGAGGCTTTGCTGAAATCCAAAATGACCATCAGTTTAGGACAGTGACTGGAGACATCTAGGTACACATTGGCAGCTGAATGTCCTATAAGATGATCTCTTATCTTGATGTCCTCAGTCTTGAGGGGGAAGACATAGGTTATATTAGTTTAAGGCTGCTCAAGCTTGTCTTGCTTATTTCTAGACAAACATTCCCTAAATGGTGAACATGCCTGCATGCAAAAGCTGAGAAAAGATGCAACCTAAAGTTTCAAGGTAATAAAGGAGACAGATACAAAATGAAGGTCAAACATTGTTCTGCATTTAGTTACCCTTTGGATGTCTGTAGCCCATGTGAAAAATTCAGTTTTAGTGAAAAGAATCTGTTAAGCCTTGGGTTACTTCTGAAGAAGACATAAATTTTATTTTTAATAAGTAACAGGTTAAAAGTACAGAAGTGTACCTGTCCTTTGTCTCCAGAGGAGTATCTTCCTCAGACATATTACATAAGGGTTAATGTCCACACTGGTGGGGTTTAACTTCTGTTCACCTTTTTTGCTCTTAGCATACATTCATGGAATGCATACAGGAAGAAAGACAGAAGGAGAAAGAAGAGAGAAAGAAAGAAAGAAAGAAAGAAAGAAAGAAAGAAAGAAAGAAAGAAAGAGAAAGAAAGAAAGAAAGAAAGAAAGAAAGAGAAAGAAGGAAGGAAAGAGAAAGAAGGAAGGAAAGAAAGAAAGAAAAGTAGGGAGAGAGAAATGGAGGAGGGATGGAGGGAGAGAAAAGGAAAAAAAGAAAAGCCAGACATTGTGGCACATGTCTATCTCAGTATTCTGGAGAATTATGAGTTGGAGTACAGCTTGGTCTACTTGGTGTGTTTATGGCCAGGATGGACATAGTGAGAATATCTTTAAAAAAGAGAGAGAGAGAGAGAGAGAGAGAGAGAGAGAGAGAGAGAAATGAAGGATAGAGGCAAAGAAAGTCCATATGACCCACTTAGTATTATTTCTCATGTTTTTTTTGTTTTTTTTTTTACCAAAAACACTTTTCATACATTCTGTCTTCCCCACATTGGACCAAATCTTTTGAAACTTTTCTATTAGACAAATCATGTTTACTAAATAATAATTTTTTTATATTTGAGTTATATACACCAAGTGATGGCCCTTTAAGTAGATATTTCTGAATATAGAAGGCAGCTTAAAGTCTATATGAGATTCAGGATTGGAAAGGTCTAGAGATAATCACTTCCAAGGTATCCTGTGGCAACAACAGTCTGTAACACTGGGGAAAATGATAAAAAGAGGGAGGATTTGGATCCCAATTGGACTTTGAAGATACTCTGATGAAAGAAAGATAAGTGAACATGCATCTTGGGGTAGGTAGAGGTCAGTCTAGAAGAGCAGTGAAGCATGAAGTACTGTTAGACAGAGTGGGTATGTGTAAATGTGCAGGTCAGTCCTAGATTCAGGGGCTGGCCATTCATGCATGTCCATTAGGGACAACTACCTTACCACTCTGAATTTTTTTTCTATGCACATTGAGTCAACAATCTCTAGACTGAAAATATTGATGCAGATTAAATGAAATAATTTATGCATAGCAACTAACTAGAGATGGCACATAGTAGATTTGCAAAGCACAGCAGAAATCGTAACAGTGACAATCATGCTTTAATCACAAGGTTGAAATACCAAGAAGCAGTTTAATTTGTTTACCATGCAGAAAGATATGAGTCCTTATTGCTTTAACGACAGTTAGATGGCTTTAGAAGCTGCCTAGGGAGAGTGTGCTGTTGTCATTGAAGCTAATAAAAGCAGAACTGAGAGGAGAATTAATGAGGAAACCAAACAAACCAAACCAAAATGCTGGACCATCATCTCTCTGTACTGCATCAATGCAGAGGAAAGAAGGATGACGTCAGCATTGATTTCCAACTCTCACTCTCTGAGAATGCTGAGTGTTTTCAGTCTGGCTTCTGCTCTTAGAGCTCTCAACACACCTGGACTACAAACACAATTCTTTTTAAATCATGTTGATGCTGTTGGCCTGGATCCTGAAAGCAATTGTGTATGTGATTATATTCTTGTTAGGTGGGTATGACAATGATAGTTATATTCTCCCCAACAACTAGGTAATATGACAAAGAGATTGTCCTCCCAAGAATTAAGCCAGAAAATCAGTACAGTTAGGAATTATGCAAAGTCACTGCCCAGAGACAGAGTGGGCCCTAGCCCAGAAGGATATGGGCTAGTCTCAGTAGAGATATTAAGGTATCTGGACAAAAATAGTTTTAGTCAGTAGGAGGCTATCCAAGATGAAAACAAAGAAAGTGAGAAATACAAAAGAAATGGCATGAAACTAGCCCTGCCCACAGTCATGCAGATTATCCAACACCGTGAAACTGGAGGTGGCAGCTCCTGATCACCCACCCTCAAGTCCTGGCAAAGCGTGCCGAGCCTCACAGAACAGAGCTTCACATCCTCTCGCCCACCTCTCTGTACCCAGGCACCTCCACCTTGGCCTTCTCAATGTTTTGACAAATACTTATTCTCTTGGAGTGAAGTTCTCTTTTCCCAAACTTTGCATGGCTCCCACCCCCACCCTCACTGCATTGGTCCAATTTAACACAGCCTCCTCTGACTACCACATCTAAAATCCATCCATTTGTAATTATATGCAAAAGCCAACAAACACAATGCCAGGAGAGAAGGACTGTTCCAAAAAGATGAAAGTGGGTTAGGGATGCAGTTTAGTGGTAGGGTGTCAACTTAGAATTCACAGGGCCTTGGGTTCAATCCTCAGCACCAAAATGAAGAAATACAGATGAAATAGAGGTTCTTTCTGCACAATATAAAGATGATCACATATTCAGTCTCAGCAGACTGCAACGCTCTGACAATATTTCCTGAACAAGGAAGAAAATCATCCATCCAAAAGAAGTGCATTTGGATGGATAAGCAGTGTCTCATAGTCATGCATCTGATTTGCTAAAGCAAAAGAATAGCTTTTATTTTCTTATTACTTTCTCTTTTTATTAGTACATTTTTATAGTACATGCAATTTACAGTTCTCTTGGAGAGTGGGTACATGCACATAATACAGCTTGATTCTTTTTTATTCCCCTTTCCCTTTTCTCCTCCATAAATCTGAAAATACTTATTCACTCTATCCTTGAAAATATTTAGTGAAATTTTTAAATTGTTTTTATCCAATCCTTCATTTTTTTAAACCTTGGTTTTATCAACTGAGGTTTATGAAATTATAGATCTTTGTGGGAAGAAAGTAATAATGGTTCCATTCCCATTTGGCAAAAGCACCCCAGTGAAAGGCAGAGATACCGATCACCCCATGATACCCCATACTCCCAAATCCAATAAACTTCCTTCACTCTTACCAAACAATGTCCTGATTATAAGTTAACTCTTCCCTTAGATATGCTAGGGAACAAAGGAACTGAAAGTGTATGGCTGAACTTTCTGACTTCCGGTGTCCATTGCACTTCTCATTGTCAAACAGGATATAGCATAAGCCGCGAATTAATGTGTGTTCTGTTTTTGTTTTGTCTTTAGTACTGCAGCAAGAAGCTTTCTAGCTATCCCCGATGGGCCATGGATCTTTACTCAGGGAAGAACTGGAAAGCAAGAGGATGCTTTTAGGTTGTTTCAGAATAGTGAGAAATGATAGGAGAGGATAGTGAAAAGAGCTTCATTTCAAGCAAAGACATTAAAAGCAAAGGAGGAAAAAAAAAAGAATGTAGGCATTTGAAATAGGCTGGGGACAAGAGAAAGAAATAAAAGCAATTATTCTACTATTGTCCAAAAAGGCTCAGATGATCTGTTAAGCCAAAACCATTCCTTTGAAGTCATAGAATTACAATTAGGGGAACACATATTCCAGTACAAACCCAAATACTTCCCATTGGGGAAAGGTTCAGAGAATCTTTCCAAGGACACAAAAAGAAGTGAATTGCAGGAGTTGTTTAATAAGAATTGTGATCGGAGGATAAATTTACTTCTATATCTTATTAGTCCAACACAGACTATCAGAGACCATACAATTATTCCAGGAAAGAGTCTGGTGATATAATCCTCAGGAGAATGGGAGGAATGTTCCCTTAGCAAGTAACTTTCTTTTAGCACGCTGGCAAGTTTATAGTGCAGTCACACAACACAATACGGAATCTGAATGACAAAATAGCATTATTTGGAGTCTAAGGTATGGATTTCAGGAGAGAGGAAGTATGCAAAGATTATGCATAACCTCAAGAATAAGCAGAATGGCAAGTCCTTAAAACTTCTAGAAAGAGTCCTGGAAGATGACAAGAACTCAGACCCACAACCAAACTCAGAGAATGCTAACATTCTATAGCCTTGCTTTCTTCCTTTCTTCTATGTTTTTTTTTTAAATTTCCTTCACTTTAAAATCTTTAATTCAATAAAAATATCATGGGCTTATCATTAGCAGAAAAAAAAAAGGACATAGGACAAACTCTCTGGGGAAAGCAGTTAGTGTGTGTGAAAGCCAATGTGAAGACCATGAGTAAGATGGGAATCCCAGGGAGTGTGGAAAGGGGAAAGCAATCTGGTATGAGGGAGCTCTGCAGTCATTCAATACATAGGCCTTGGGCTCTGGATAAAAAACTCTTGTCTTGTTGCGTCCTAGAGCCACTGCAGAGCTGGAGGGAGGTATCAATACAGAATCACAATCTCTGTGTTCTGAAGATTGCATTATCTGGGCTCTGGGTGGGAACTTGAGAATCTTGCCACTAAATTCCCACTTCAAAACACTCATAATTTGTTTTTTCACTCAACCTTGCCTTGGGCCTCTACATTCAGCCTGTAGCTGGAGCAGAGCCCCTTTGGCTATGTAATGATGACCTGATGAGCTCTGGATGTGTTGCTTCCTTTTATAGGAGGGGGTTTGGGATCCAGGTCCACACTGAGGACAAAACAAGCTGTCTGTCTGATGCACACAGGCGTGAAATTCATCTCTGTATAACTGGCTCCTGAAGGGGATTTTCTGTCTGTGTTACACCTGCACAACGCCATCCTCTTTTCTCTGCCAAGCCTGGATACATGATTAATATTTTAAGCCTCCCAGGTTCTGCTTTTCCAAGTTTCAAAAGAGCCTGAATGTTGGACTTTTTAAAAATGTATTTATCTCCCCCTCCAGACTGCTGAAGAGGAATTGCAAGTAGAATGCGCAGCCACAGGGGCATCAGCAAATCTGGACAAATCTTTAAATTGCTTCTGCTGTCACCAGGGTTTTCTTTCATTAGCATCTCCGGTGGTCCTTCTCTCCTGCTGACCTTCATTTTAGAAAGGGAGGAAGACTGATCTTAAGAGGGTATTACAACTTTCCCTTCCAAACTGTGGACCTGAAATGCACAGCCAGGGTTTGCAGCTCAGTGCACAGAAAAGTGGGCTTGGCTCCCTCCTCCCCATCCTGGGCACCCCAGCTCCCCAAGCTCCCATCCCAGGGGTCTGATCTGCTTTTTCTGTCTCCTCAGCTCCCTCCTTCCACACAGAAAGCTCTGTGGAAACCCCCCACTGAGCTTCTTGCATTCTCCTCACAGATGGCTGCAGGTGCCTGGTTATCTCCTGGTCGCCAGTCTCCTCACAGTGTGACTCCTTTGTCCAGAAAGAGCCTTAGATATGGAAGCAGAAAGCATTGGCTGCATATCCTATGAATCTGACTGCTTATGTTCAAATCCAGCCATGACACTAATTCCTAGCTGATTCCAGGCCTAAGGGACAAGACAACTCCCCTGATCTCTTTAAACTTCCACATCTTTACCTATAAAACCAGGTCTTAAACCTATAATACCAATCAATGAATAATGAAGAGGAAATAAATGATCAATGAGAATATAAGACAGACTCATATATCACAAAACATGAGCAATGTGTTACATCAATCTATCATACGCATCTATTACAGAAGTGGAATTTGGGAATTGGTCTGCAAAGATACTAAGTTCCCTTCCATTATTTAATCCTTGAGTATTGATATCAATCAAAAGAAAACTTTTTTTTTTTTTGAGACAGAGTCTTACTTTGTAGTTCAGGCTGGTCCTGAGCTCATGTAGCCCAGGCGAGCCTCGAACTCACAGCAACCCTCCTGTCTCTGCCTCCCAAGTGCTGGCATTACAGGTGTGAGGCACCGTGCCTGGCATTGTGGTATGTGGTACTAATTGCTGGTGGGAGTGAGTCACCATGCCCAATGCAGTATATGTGGTTACTGGAAATTGAATTAAAGCCCTTGGGCTTGCAAAGCAGGCCCCGGAACCACTGAGCTAAATCCCTGACCCAAAAGAAAACTATTTCTTGAGGGGCTACATCTGTGTTGGGCAAGAAAGGCACAAGAAGAAAGTGGAGGAATGTTCACTTTGATGGTGTTCATATATAGTGTGTTAGACAGACTTACAAACAACTACAAGAGAAGTGCCATCTTTTTTTTTTTTTTTTTTGAGACAAGGTCTCTCTTTGTAGGTCAGCCTTGAACTCACAGCAATCCTCCTCCCTCTGCCTCCCAAGTGTTGGGATTTAGGCATGAGCCACCATGCCCAGAACTGTGGTATGTGGTTCTGATTGCTGGTGGGCATGAGTCACCATGCCTAGGATTGTTGTATGTGGTTACTAGAAATTAAACCCAGGGCTTTGCACTTGCAAGGCAGGGCCAGAACCAGTGAGCTAAATGCTCAGCCCAAGAAGTACTATATTGAGCACTACTTGATCAGTAGCAAGCTAATGGAAGGGTTCCTTTACTAGGTGTCGTGCACTGGCTCAGACCTAGACATGGGACATGTTTGAAGCTAGCAGAGATCTCTCTCCATTGTATTTTATGCCTCTTCCCCTGCCAGCCTCTGACTGAACACATGGGTACCAATTGGGTTGAATCAGAGATCACTTAGTACTGATGATGTGTTGTGACAGGTGGAAATGGTGACAGCTAGTTTAAGGTAGCAGAGGTGCCTGCCTCCAAAGAGCAGTGCAGGAGAGACAAAGAAAGATAAGACGTGGAAGCCCAGGCTCCAGTGCACATGACAGCATTCCTTGAGTTCATGCATTGGGTCTGTGCACTTATCCTGTCTGAGCCCACATCTATACTTGCCAGTGTGAGGATAACTCGTCTGCTCATCAACATGTTAGACACGAGATAATGCATGTAATCATACTGTTTTAGATTATAAGCCTCCTTATAATGCCATTTTCAGAGCTTAACAGAAGGGTCAGATTACAGGAAAATTTCCTTTTGAAAGTCCATGGAAGTTAGGAAGGAAAAATGTAATAGAGACAGCTGTTAAGATGCACTGATATTAATTTTATTTTTGAGTTTGATTTTATTAGTACATGTGTGTAGTGCACAATGTTTATGCTCCTTGTGTGGAGTTAGTACATGTATACATCACATTTTAATTACCTTTTTCATTGCCTATTCCTCCACTTCTTCCCACTCTCCATCTCTGGAACCCTTCATCTTTCAGAAAAACCTAGCTCCCTACTTATATACCTTTTATTTTGCTTTTTATTTTTATTTTGAGTTTCTCATATAAAATAAACCATGTAATATTTAAACATATGCATTTGATTAATTTCATTTAACATTATTGTCTTAAGGTGTATCCATTTTCCTGCAAATGATTTGAGTTTACCTTCTTAATGGAAGAATAGTATTCTTCTATGGATAACAACATCATTTTCTTTTTCTATTCTTCTGAAATTATTTTTAAAACAGGAAAATATCTACTAAGGGAAGATAGGATGTGGGAATTCATAAAAGGACATTAAAAAGGAGAAATAGATTCAAATTTTCTTTATTATTAATTTGTTTAAATATAGTCAATAGTTCTGGTAGGTTTTTAAAGATTTCCTAATAGAAAAAACAAAAAGAAAAGTTGCAATAGGATCTGTTGGGATAAAGAAAATACAACAAACCACAACTGATGAGAAAGATATATTACAATATGAAGAGACAGGAAGGTTATAAAAATAATTTTGATTTTTCTAGGAGGCTGGGTGAAAGCACTTTTAAGTTAGGAAATAGTTAAGGAAAATAAGAGTTGTGGAGGAAAAGATGATTAAAGTGTGGATAATATGATATTTCTATAAGGTATCCAGGTAAAGATAATCACAGATACATAAATATAGAAATACAAACTTTAGAATGAGAAACATGGGAGTTGATGCAAAGGAAATGACCAAGAACAATGCCGGCAACTGATAAAGTGAAAAGAATATGGGCTCGACTGAGCCCTTAAGATTTTATACTTTCACTACATTACTTCTGTTATGATGTGCGTCTCGATGCTCCCCAGAGCCTCATGTAGTCATAGGTGGGGCTTTCAGAGGTGGCTGGATCTAGAATGTGTTATGCTGAGATTGATTCATAGGGCAAGGTTAGGATCAAGGACACTAGGGTCGAGGGTATGAGTGTCATTCTCCCTGATCAGCATGGCTAAGG
Source organism: Petromus typicus (assembly GCA_004026965.1). Taxonomy (NCBI): domain Eukaryota; kingdom Metazoa; phylum Chordata; class Mammalia; order Rodentia; family Petromuridae; genus Petromus; species Petromus typicus. Next base: position 33,982 of record PVIR01012814.1, on the reverse strand, counting down.
TGCAAGGGATAGAAAGAGCTGTGCTCCTCCCTTGCTGGCTTTGCTACCTTCTCTCCACCATGAACTGTTTCTCCTGTACAACACCTTCTGTAATTCCACTCTGCTTGGAGTCAGCTGATTATGGACTGAAACTCCTAAAAGCGCAGTGTATCCTTTAACTTTGAGCATCGGATATTTTGTCTCGGTAACAAGAAGAGAAACTAAGACATCTAAAAGGTTGTGATCAGTCAAAAATGGACATCATTTGCAATTGCTAATGATAATTTAAGAACCCTGAATCTCAAGCAAAGCTGGCCTCCAGTTCTAGCTCCACCACTCACAGCCTGAACAAGTCTAGTCAGCTGTCCGTTTTTCCATATGCACAGAAAGAATGTAGTAAGAAGCGCTTCTTGTGAGAACTTAATGAGAGAATGGGGGTCAAGTGTCTAGTCCAGTGCCTACTACACCTGCACATCAATACCTTATAAATGTTAGATGGTCTAAGAGATGTTGTAGAAGGCAGATTTCCTTTGTTTATCCTTCAAGATTTTTTCTATTTCTGAAGGAGTTTTTTCCCAGGCACCAGTGAAGGAAAAGGCTATTGGAAGGACTCCTGTCATGTCATACTGGAATGTCATGAATAACTTCTAGCAGCAGTTCTCCATTTCCTGTCTCTCAGCAGCCTGGCACTCTGTTTCAGGTATCACCCCATATTCTCCTCACTAGGGCTCATGGTGCTTTTGGCCTGAGTATGAGGGCATGAGGCCCCGTAGCGGTAACAAGGCAGTTCTGGCAGGAATGTCTGCTGACAGCCTCTCAGGACCCGAATGCTAAGGTCCCGACCATATCCCTGGTCCTGGGAAACCAGAGCTTTAGCTTCTCCTGACTGGGCTGCTCTGCCTCCTCATGTTCTGGTGCTCTCATTTCTGCCCTGGCTGCAATTTCTCCCCTCTTCCACTCACCTACAAAAGGTTTCCAGATTCATGCACTCATTCAAAAATATTTATTGTGCTGCCATAATGAGCCAGTAGCTGAACTAGAGACAGGTGACAATGAGGCAAATAAGACTTGTCCTCATGGAGTTTATAACCCAGGAAAAAAATATGGTATTCAAGAAAACACAAAAATAAAAGAATGCGCTTATTTCAAATAGTGTCATAGATTGACTGTTTGTGCCACTCAAATTCACATGCTGAAGCATAATCTCCAACAGAAGAAGATGGGCTTGGAAGGCTGAAGAACACTCTATTCTTGTGACTAGGATTAGCGCCCTTGTAAAAGTCTTGAGTGGTCCTTTCCCGTTTTACCATATGAGGTTACAGCAAAAAGTCATTTATGAACCAGAAAACAGGCCCCACCAAACACTAAATTTGCCAGTTCTATAACCTTAGATTTCTCAGACCCCAGAATTGTGTGCAATAAATGTCTGTTGTTTTTAAGGTATCTTGTTTATAGTAATTTATTATAGCAGCTGGAACAAACTAAGACAAGTAGTGATAAAGATAAATAAATACAGGGCCATGATAGATTGTCTGTGATGAATCCTAAACACCATATTTAATAGAAACCTGAACCATGACAAAATCTGAGAGAAGGTGTGGAGAGGTTTAGCTACAGCCTAAATGCTGTAATTTGAGCAGTTGCTAAAGGGAAGCATATTTCTGGATTCCTTCTTAGATTTGCATTTCTAGTTTGCAACTTTTTATCCCATTGAATTAAGCAAGTTGAACAAAGGAAATTCTGTCCACTTCCTTTTCAATGAGTTTGAGAGGGCATGCTTTGAATTAGATGATAAGTTTTTCTACTTCTACTCTTCTAGTGCCTCCACATTTTAAGGTGTTTGATGAGTGAAAACACAAGATTAAAAGAATGCTATCACAAAGAACATGAACTAGAATTTCTTTTCACTGAACTAAAATTTACGTTACCCAGTTAGAAGTAGCAATCTTTCAAATTTGTACAGGAATTGACAAAGTACTTATATAGACCATATTTTATATTTAAACACCATAGTCACTGTGTGGAATAATATTGTCTTTAATTTATACATGGAGAGACTTATCTATAAATCAGGTAAATCATGTGACTCTCCAACTATGCTCCTTACAGGTGACAGAGCTAACAATGCAGCTGTTGCCCATCCACCTTTGGGTCTGTTTCCAGCCACTGTTATTCCAGGGCTTTTGGAATAGTCTGGGATCGAAGGATGACACAGAGTCTGTCCCACATTGCCACTGTTGGCTTTTGTTTAGCCATAACTCAGGCTGCCCACATCTCCTGCCATCCCCCAGCTGAGGTAAGAAAAGTCATAGCTGCTTCTCAGGCTCACTCAGTGTGCCTTGGCTGGGTGATCCCTACTCTCCAGGAGTCTCAGGGGATAGCATAAAATTTAGATTTCTTCAGCCTTCTGTTGTCCTTAAAGCTTAAGAGTTTAAACCCTGGGCTATGTGACTGCAGAGTCCACACACTCTGCTGTGATAACCACTGTGCTCCCTGTGATATTGGAATCTATAATAAGAAATACACCTTTGTCCTTTATCCCTGACCCTGACTCAGAATTTCTAAAACGCTTGCAATTTCCAAGTGCTAAAGAGCAACAAATGTAAGAAGAGGGTCTTCTGCTGTTCATTATCAACCCTTTTCAACCACACCTGAGTGTATGTTCAAGAGGTGACTTTGGGAGAGCCCCTCGGGAGCTACGAGGTGGGGGCGGCTTGCCAGAATGCCAAGTTTGTAATTAGAAGACTGGCACTTGCAGGACCATGAGTGACTTCAAGGGAGAGACATGGGGCTGAAGGTAAAATTCAGCAATAATGTTTAGTGATTTAATTAGCCATGCCTCTCTAATAAAGGCCCCCAAAGATTTTCAGGAGCCACATGTGAGGATGCACTTGGTGCATGAAAGATTGCAAGTTTAAGCCCAGTCTTGGCAATTGAACAACTTAGTGAGACTTTATATCAAAATTAAACAAAAGGATGTGGGGCTGAGGATACAGCTTAGTTAAAAGGATCTGGTTCAAATGAGAATCAAGTGTCATATTCTGGTACAAACTCTCAATGTTGAATGCAACGATGATGTGTATTCATAATGTACCAATAAAGATTTTTACAAAAAGGATTTGGTTCCATCCCCATACCACAAAAGAAAATACAGATTCAACAAGATCAGGCACCTTCTGAATGGGTGACTATGTGGAGGTGCTGGGAGAGTGATACCCCCAGAGCAAGCATGGAAGTCCCGTGCCCCATGGCCACACCTTGCTTTATGTACCTCCTTTGTTGGATGTCTCTTGAGTTGCATCCTTTGATGTAACTGACAGCATGGTAAGGAAATGCTGCTCCTGAGAGGTGTAATCCTTCAGCAAATGACAGGACGGAAGACAGCATCATGACAGACTCCAGTTGGTAGGCAAGTTAGACAGACACTGTGATGACCAAGAGACCACTGCAGTTGTTACCTGACTCAGTCTCATGGACTGAGTCCTCTGTTTACAGATCTGATTCTATTTCTAAGTAGATGGTGACAGAAATGTACTATATGGTAGAGCATCCATTTTGTGTCTGCCAATAATGGAGAATCTCTTTTGTGGGGGAAAAATACCCATGTTCTTAGAGAGCAGATGAAAATTGCAGAATACAGAGAAAAAAACAGAATTTTCTTATTCAATTCCCTGTACTTTTAACAGGTCAGTACTCAACTTCTGAGTGATGACACAAGCATCATTTTACTCTGAAGTCCTGTAGATTTCTGTGCAGCCCTATTAACATTCCTCTACTGTTTATAAATATCCAGACATAGTTTGCTCCAGTGCTTCAATTATTGTATTAGTGAACATTTGTGAATATATAATGAGTGTATAGTGGGAAATTGGTGCATATATGTATCACATCTTAATCTTTTTACTTCCTTTTTTTCTTCCTGTCTTCTGGGATTTTCCATCCCTACATCCCTTTGCCATCTCCACAAAGTCTACCCTCCTGTTTCCTGTCACGTATTTTTTTGTTTTGCTCTTCAAATTATTTGTGCTTTGGGTTTCTCAGACAAGATAAAATCATATAATATTAAACCTTCTGTGTCTGGTTTATTATTTCACTTAATACTATGACCTCCAGGTCCATTTCTTTTATTACAAAAAACTTGCTTAACATTTTTTATGATAGAGCAGCACTCCATTATAGATGTACACACATTTTCCTTTTCTATTCATTTGTGGATGGATGTAGGCTCCTTCTAAGATTTGCTGCTATAAGTGCTAGTGTGTATATGTAACTGTAATATGATGTCTTTTAATCTTTTGGATTAAAACTTGAGGATACCCAAGAGAAGTACAGCTGGGTCAAATGTGATTTCTATTTTTAGTTACTTAAAGAAGCTTCACACTGATGGTAATAGTGGGTGTGGACTAGTTTACATTCTCACCATCAATGTAGAAAATTTCCTTTTCCCCACAATCTTCACTGCATTGGTAATTTTTTAATTCAGTCACTATTTCACTTAAAAATGGTTATGGTTACACATTTTACATTATGTGTATTTTAGTACAAGTAACAATAAAGCAAAAACTGAGATCTATATCTTCTGTCATCTCTACAGAGCGGATTCCTCTGGCTCCACAATGCTTCTTCCTTCTGTTTTTCCTTTGTACCCAATCTAAATGCTTTTGGGTTATTTTAGTTTTAATTGATTTATAATGATTATATAAACTTATGGGACGAATGTGATGTTTTGATTCCATTATACACTAGGGAATTATTTGTTCGTGTTTATTAAAATTGTAGGAGAATCTTTTCTTCCTTTCTACTTAATCCTTCCTTAGCATTGGTAAGGTTCAGACTCCGTGGTTCATCCTCTGCATTTCCCACTTCCCCACATGTGTGGCTTACCTCTCCTAAAGGGATAGAGCAGTTTTTTTTTTCCCTCTCTCCTTTTGCCTCTGTTTTAGTGTGCCCTTATACTCTCCTCTGTCTTCATCTTTTTCCTCCAGGTCACACATGAACTAGCCTCTACTCCCTTTTCCAGGGGACATGATCTTCAAGGTTCTCAGCTGGGTAGCTTAGTTCATTCTGACCATGGCATTATGCTCTGTTGTCCAACTCAAGATTCACCACTGATGGTGATTTATTTACAATCATAATCTGGCTCCTGCGGTGATTTTCAGTTGGTTCAGAACCACAGAGAAAAAGGGCTGTGTGACTTAGTTCCAAAGGTTCACAATGGGGTAGTCTTTTATTTTGTTTTCACCTTGAATAACATGAAAACCATGGCTCCATTTGATGATGAAGATTAGAATATGTTCCAACGGTTACTCATCAATCATGAGGGTCATCATCCCCACACAGCATGACCTATGAGCTCTCACCTTGCTGACACCATTTTAGGTACCCTTATAGCCACAAGTCCCATGTCATCTGCAGAATGGATCTCATGTCTGTTGATTGATTGACTGATGGTGATTAGAACACAAGAGAAATGATTTTTCTAAGCACTGACCCTTTGATAATTTTACACATGGCTGGAAAATACTACACTCAGTAGTCAAAAGCATGGTAGGGAAAAAGAGGATATGGTAAGAAACATTTCATTTAGCTGATTTAGGTGTGAGGTTCATCTAAATTTGATGAATATAGACACCAAATGGTAACAAATCATTGACCCCTCTCATCTCCATTTCTTTGTCTATAAAATGTAAGTCTTAGTGTTGACGTGTAAGTTGTTTTCTATTTCAAACATTCTTAATTGTACCATTCAACATTATTTTTAGCCCAGTATTTAAAGAAGAAAACATTCCACCCCTTCCCACCCACTGACGCTGGCCTGTAGAAATGTCCATCAAGTATTTTCCTTTCTCCAGGTGCAGGGAGGATCTAGGAAGCTGTGGAAAGTTGATATCAAATATCACTCATAGGATCCCCTGTTGAGTTTTTAAATCAACATGGAAATTTCTGACCCACTGTGAGGGCTGTTGAAATTGATAGCCCAAGGATGTCTATGGAAGGTGGCCCAAGGAGCAGAAGGATAATCAAAATGAACAAAAATATGCTTTTCATCAAGGTATCAATGATAAGTATAAGCATAGGCCTTTTGTTTTAGGAGGGACACTATCTAGTCCTAATCTTACCCATCCCCACGCTCCAGTGTCCTTCCCTTTCTAGTTTGGCAGCTTGCCTCAGGCAGAAGTAAGCAATGCGGGTTATAAGCTGTCAGGCACTGCATTTAAATATTACTTAACATGTTCAGTTCAAGGTCCAGGTCAGCCCACAGTATTAAGTTAAGTACATTGGGAAATATATTATCTTTTGGGTCACAGGGGTACAATTCAGTGAACAGCAACAGAATTTCCTGGTTGATTGATTATTTCACAAGAGGTTATAGCTTGCCTGCCCTAGAAATAATAGCAATAATCCCCTACATTCATATTCCACTCTGGAAATACGAAGGCTTTTCATATCCGTTATCTCTCCAGACTTTCTCCAGGGAGTCAGCACAGTGCAGGAGACAGGGAAGGACACACAGAGCTAGTCAGATGACAGTAATGGCTTCTAATTCCAATGCCCATCTCTATGGGTGATCACCACCCCCCTGAGAGATGCTAACTTATATTACTAATATCTGCTTTCTACAGGAATAAAGGAAATCAAATAAATAATGATTGTGTATACCTTAAAATCTCCATAGAAACTGGATAATATCTATACAAGCAGATTTTTAATATATAAAAATAAGCTCTTATTTACTTGCTAAAACAAATGAACAAAGCCAGGAATTTACCTCAGTGGCACAGCACCTGCCGCAAAGGTCCTGAGTTTTATCCCTGGTATGGAAAAATAAATAAATAAACAAAAAGCCATAAACCATGTATGTAGAGTTAAATATCATTTTTAAATATTCTTAATTTTTTTATTTTTATTGATATTCACCCATTAGGTACCTTTTCATATAATACCTAAAGCTCAATATTTGCCTCTAAGGAATCGGGAAAATCAAGAAATACATAGAAATAACAACAGTACTGATTTTATTAGAGAATAAAAATGCAAGAAACAGGTCTATCTTGAATAGGTCAGCTTTCAAGGCATATAATTAATATGAGGCCATTAAAAGGATCTGCAGGGCCAAAGTTACAAAGGACTGTGACACTGATACAAACGAGCTTGATTGTCAGTGTTTCAGCTCCTAGACTTCTCTTCTTTTTCATCCTTACCCTGTGCAGCATTATTATTATTACCATCACTCCCATTTTAGGGCAGAAATAGTCGAGAATGGGGAAGTTAAGTTAGTAGTCAGCAGTTAAAACAGTACTTAGCATGAGCTCAGACCACATCGATATGAACCCAAATCCTTTGTCTACTGCAGTGTTCTATGCAGCTAGCTTTCCATGTTTGTTAAGGTGAATCATCAACTTCATGGGCTTGGGACTGCCTACTGCTTACACTGATAGCAGACTTTTGTACTGTCTGTGTGATGGTAGCTTTTCTGGCATGCACAGTGCCAGAGTTCTGGAGACAGGCAGGCTTCCATTGAGATTTCAAAAGGAAGACTGGAAGTCCAGGCAAGATATCCCTAAGAGAGAAAAGCATGAAGCTATATTAATGAAGTCAAATACGCAGTGGAAAACCCAGGAAGTTGAAGAACCCAGAAGTATGGGACAGACTGCCAAGGAAACCACAGCCCCCACAAGAGAAAAGTCATGTGGGCTACAGCAAACAAGGCAATTCCCCTGTAATGCACACTCTATCTCCCTGTACTCCTGATGACAAATAGAAAACTACAGAACTTAGAGTTTTCTCTGCCTGGTTTTGGTCTTGCTTGAGTCCAGTTCTTTTCTAGCTTCCTCTTCTTTCTTTTTGGAATAAGAATATGTATTCTGTGTCATTGAACTTTGAAATTATTTAACTTGTTCTTAATTTTTACAGGGATTCACAGCTAAAAGCTTTCCTTCAGTCTCGGAGGAAACTGGAACTTGGACATTTTAGCAATGGAACTTTAAGTTTTGTGCAAGGGACTATTGCAATGTCAGTTGTCCACAAGATAGTTATCTAAATGAGAAAAATGTTTGTTCTGCTCTTCGTGGTGCTAGTCAGACTTCAGTCTGTTTGAAGCACATTTAATTAATTAAACACATGCTGTATCCTTGGAGCAGTGCACACAGATTTTTAAGAGATCTCAGAAAACAAGATCCTAGAGTAGAAACACTTGGAGGCCAGGTCTGAAAATCAATCACAACTTTCAAAAAAATTTTGAAATTATGGAGCCATTTTGGATGAGGTTACAGTAATATGCACATTTGGTCATATGCAACTCCAGTTGGAGCAGAGCCTTCTGCCTGGAAAAGAGGAAAGAATTCACAACTGCCTCATGAGCCTCTGTAAGGCTAAAGTAGGAGAGTGACTCATGTATAGAAAATTCTGCTACCAGCTAGAATATCAGCTCTGTTATATTTTTCACAAAAGAACATCAGTATCTTATCTTTAGAATGGAAAGATGAATTATTTCTCAGTCTTTTGGCTAAGATCAAGTGTAGAATGGAAAGATGAAAACTTCGGCCTGATACCTCTGTTTTTTATAATGAATTGTGTTCTAAACTAGAGTGAGAGGAATACAAGTCCAAGGATAGACGCACATCTGCGCATACTCAGGTGTGTGCTGTATGAATATGTCTGTTAGCAAAACATCTCCAGTACCTGTTACCACTGCAAAATTTCCTGTTCCTCTTAAGAGTGATATAAGTAAACCTTTGAGAAGTGAAAAGGTATAGAGGAGTCCAGACTAAATACTGATACATGAAATTTCAAATCTTAGTTCAGTCACCTGGTGGCTAGTTGTATACCATTGCTCAAGTTGCAGCCATTACTGACATTATGGAGAAGGTTGTGACTTTGTCAGCAGCAAAGCCAGTCAATACTTGCACTTGGATTCTCATCTTCTGCTATACCTGAGGTTCAAAACTGATTTTCTTTTATTGTTGTGAAACAAATCATGCCTACTTCAGTGCTATGGAACAATGATCACTTCTTACCACCTCTGAGTCTGGGTAGTTAGTCATCTCAGCTACGTGTTCTCAGTCTCAGGGTTTTTCAGGAAATGGCAATCAAACTGAGCCTAGGCCTGGAGAGTTGAGAAGGCTCTTCACATCGCTGGTGATTCACTCAGGTTATCAGCTGACACCTGAGGCTGTAGCCAAAATGCATTCTGGGGCCTCTCCATGTGGCCTGTGCTTCCTCATAGCATGGCATCTGCATTCTTAGAGTCAAGGTTCCAAGTAACAGCCATAGGGAGATGTACAGCCTTTTATGATCTCACAGCAGAAGTACTACAGGAGTCACTGCAACCACCTTCTATTCATTACCATTGAGGCATTAAGTCTAGTCCAGGTTCAAAGGAAGGACAAAAAACTCCATCCTTCTATGAGAGGAATGTCAAAGAACTGTAGACTTGCTTTAAAATCTTCCCATTTTATCCTATGGCTGCCATGCAAATTATTTTTTTCTTGCCCTAAGACAATTTCCCAACCCAAACATTTATTATCAGAACAGCCTCAAGCTCCAGGCTTAGGATTTTATTAGGAAATTTCTCTAAAATGGAAATGACACTTTCTCCAGCTATATGATATGATTATATTAAGGATCATGTTAACTTTGTATCTGTGCACAATTTATAGATACATGAGCCCTTTTTCCAAAGAGGAACTGTTGCTTTACATAAAGTACCTCCATTCATGCAATTTTTTAATTCCTTTCAGATAATTAATTTTATGGACATTTATAACCTTCCTCTTCCCATTTTCTCCCTTCTACTCCATGGACTATCTTCCTGGTACTCTTAGGAACATTGGGCCAGCACTTTTACACAAAATTATATTAAAATTATTTTCATATTATATTATTAATATTAAATATTGTATGGCACACACATCAAACAGGAGATATTGTTTATAGAATATAATATATTTAACCTATCACTGATCACTTGTCTTCAGATGGTACTGAAGACTTTTATATGTGTCTCTTTATCACTTCATCCTATAAGTACCTCTGGAATTGCATCATATTTTGATAAATTTGGGCAGTGCCCAGAAAGATATCTATGAGAGTAGGATGGCTGATTATTTCCCCAGTATGTGTTCTCCATTCCAAATATTTAACTAGGGCTGGAGATTTAACTCAAGTGATACTTTGCCCAAGCACAAGGGCCCTTGCAAGTAGAAGGGCTCAAGTTCAATCCCCAGTACCAGAAAAAGAGAAAGAAAATATATATAAAGTCAAAGAATAAAAATAACAAAAAGGTCCATTATTTAAAATAAATTTAACTAGACACAGGTCTATCCAGCTAATGAATTGGTTTGACAAACTCTCCTGAAGATAAATGTAGTTGTCTGACTACAGTCTGTTCAATAGCACACAAAAGGAACTGCTACATTGTATCTTCTGAGTCAGAAGTTTCAATGCACCTGCCCTCTTTCTCTTCTCTCTACTTCTCAGTGGCTAGAATATAGATGCAGTAGTGGGGGTATAGAAGTCATATTAGAACTCAAATTGAAAATTGCATATTTAAGGTGACAAGAATATATGAAGGTGTTTTTCCATTGCTATAAGAAAATACCTGCCACTGGGTATTGCATAAATGAAATGAGTTCAGCTTCTGGTTTTCAAAGTCCAAGGGCATGGCACTGACTTATGGGTGGCTTTAGTAAGGGTCCCCTTGGCTGAGTTAATCAGAGAATAGGACATTAAGGTGTAAATGTGTATGAAAGGGAGAGATCACATGGCAAGACAAGAAGAGAGAGCATGAGAGGGGCTGGGCTTGCTTTTGTCTAACAACTCATGTGTCGAAACTTACAAGGCCCCATGAAAACTACTTTAATCTTCCAATGGAAACAAATCACCTGCTTTGAAGCTGTACTCTGAAAGTTGCCATTAACTCCCAACCTCACCACATGGATGACCTTCCAACACATGAAACCTCAAGGACATGATTCAAATCATAACTAAACCACAGCTCAGAGAAATAAGAAATCCATATCCACTGATCAGTTTGAGTGCTTATCTACATAGATAGTTACCTAACAGAAAGTCTTTATCTGGCTTAAAGCAGACAAAGGGAATGTTAACTGATACCATCTCTCAGAGTCAGGCCTACAATCATCTCTCTGGGATGCTGAGCACTGGCCTTCCCTCTACTCCTTGAACTCTGACATATTATCCTCTTGTACTCCAGGAAATCATAGGTCACCATTCTATGTTGCTTGTATGGTTTACCTCCACTTGATTCCCGCCTGAGACCAAACTTGTCCTGGAAGGAACTTAAAAATCTTCTGTTGATTGACACTTTGCTTCTAGTGTTCTCACATCTTTAATGGATCCTCCAAGGACCTACGGACAGGAATAGTAGTGAAAATGTTTACTATCATTACAATGCAATGATCAGAATGGGGACAACACCACACACTGCTCCCTCAGCCATAGCCCAGCCATGCAGCGAGCACCTGTGCTTTCTGCTCAGCTGTCAGCACCCAGTCCCCACCACACTAACCCCAGACAGAATATTTCTGGTGGGTTTTCCTGTCTAAAGAGTTCACTGATGAATTTTATCATGTGAAGATATTCAGACATGAGACAGACAGATGCCTAGAACCCTTGCAACAGTGGTTTTAAATTCTGACTTTGGTATGTATTGGACAGAACTACACACTAACACCACAAGCAATCCTGTAGTTAGCAATTCAATACTGAAGCAGAAATGCCATGCTTGTGCCAATGAGACACATTGTTATGCCAGGCATGAACCATAACAGCAAAGCAAATAAGCCTGCATCACAAGGAGAGGTCATTTCAGCCTCAGAAACACTATAGCAGTTCTGAGTTTCTCTATATATCTCCACTGAATACCCCCAACCAGGCATTGACTCCAGGTGTCAGAGATTTAAAGGTGACTAACAGAAAGGCTCACCTCTCCACTGAGCAGATTGACAAAAAGATCTGTGTTTCTGTGGAATTGCTACAATTGGGATGAATAGGAAGTGCTAGGGGATAAGAAGAGGAAAGGATTCCCTCTGCCCAGTGTCAGTTTGCCTAAAGAGATGCAAAGAGATAACCCTTGAGTCGGAGAGTACAGGGTGAATCTGTGCTCAGCAGGCCAGTGAGAGGGCTGATGAAATCCAGAGACAAACACTACACAGTACAGACAGGCTAGAAGCAGAGGTCTAAGGGAGGACATGAGCCAGAGCAGGGAATGGTTCTCCAGCCCCAGTGCTTATGAATGCCTATGATGGGCCCGTGAGAATCAACATCCCAGTAACTACCAAGAATATCAAATCCAGACTTCTCTGGATACAGCTGGACCCCCGGACTTGGTAAACTCCTCCAAGGGAGTTAATGGGAAGCCACAGTTAAAATCAAGAATCAAGATAGACGACGTACAGTACAAACTGCCAATAAGGAATGTGGTTATAAAGTATTCCTAAAATTTACTAATAAATTCAGCTTATTATTTTAAAAAAAACCAAAATATGTGTCCTTATGCACATGGGTGTCAAGAATGTATATCTAAGATATACTCTCTTAGCAAATTTCAAGGATATAATGTATTACTAGTAACTACAGTTGCCATGCACACAGTAGTTCTCCAAGATATCTGTGTGTTATGCGTAAAAGCATGTGCACTCTGACTAATACCTTTCCTTTTCTCTACCCCCAGATCCTCAGTAACTACCATTTTGCTTTCCACTTTTACTAATTTGACTTTTTAAAATCCACGAAGAAGTGAAATTCCTGCAAGGTTTGTGTGTCTACACCTTGTTTATTTCATTCAAGCTTAATGTCTTCCAGCTTCATAAAGAGTTTCACAAAAGAAAGCTAGGTGAAGTGATAGAGATATGGATTAGGTTGACAGCTATAATCACCTGTATCAAAACTTCACACTGCACATCTTAAATATAAATATTTTTTATTTGTAATTTTATGTCAACAAAGCTAGAGAGAAAGAAAAAACAAAGTTAAGAAGGGCTCTGAATGTCAACTGCAAGAACTAATATTGTCTCTAGGCCCTAGGAAATTTTGGCAGTCCTGTTTTAATTATTTAGTGATAGGCCCAGAATCTGCATCTAAGCAGTAAGGTGTACAGAGTGCCGCTGGGACTGGGACTGGGCAATGCCAGGACTGAGAAGTTGTACCCCAGATGAACAACACTTAAATGCTGACTTCTTGTGAGACCATCCTGTTAGACTCAGGCCCAGAATCTATATTTAAGCTGTAAACTCTGGGGCTGTGCTCAGACGTATGTAGAGACCTAAGGGTCAACAATAGCAGGAAGATAAGCCAGGAAGAAATCATTTCTCAAGGGTTCTAAAGATTAGGAAGAAAAGTACTTGCAACAAGCAATTTACAGACATTAATCCAGTTATTAAACAAAAAAAAATACTAAAAGTAAAAAAATCAAAATAAGAAAAAAAAACAAATAAAAACCTAGAATTCCCAATCTCCAAAGGGAGGAATAGGGACTAATGAAATGGCTCACTCTGAAACAGCCAGCTGGACTCCATGAATTAGCAACAAGAGAGGATCTGACAAAATAGAAAATATTTAAAAGGAAAGAGTGTATGGGTAAATATTGAGAGGAAAACAAATGTGATAATAAAGAAAAAAGAAAACAAAGATCATATATATAGGGGGCGGGAGGATGCAGGGTGGGGGGAAAAGGGAAAAAATGAGAATCAAGTCATGTCATATTCTGGTACAAACTCTTAATGTTGAATGCAATTATCATGTGTACTCATAATGTACCAATAAAGATAATTAAAATATAAATTTAAAAAAAGAAATCAGGAATAATCTCTCAACAGCACAGATGACAATCTGGGTGAAAGACACAGATTTTATAAAAGAGGACCTCAGGGACACAATGGAATCCCAGCATAATAACCAAATGGAATCTAGTAAACAGATTGAAACAGAAATTCAAAAGATTAAAAACTCCACTGAAAGTTTACATAGTAGAGCTGGTGAATATGAAAACTGAATTTCAGACATAGAAGACAGGATTAGTTAGTGAACACAAAAGGAAAGATTTCTTAAAAATAGTAAGGGACCATGAGAAACCAATCCAGTAGCTGCTCATAGATAAAAAGGAAAAAATCTTTTTGAGACAGGGTCTCACTTTGTAGTTCAGGCTGGTCTTGTGCTCACTATATAGCCCAAGCAGCCTGGAACTCACAGCAGTCCTCCTGCCTCTGCCTCCCAAGTGCTAGGATTATAGGCATGAGCCACCATGCCTGTCATTACGGTGTGTGATACTGATTGCTAATGAGCATCAGTCCCCATGCTCAGCATTGTGGTATATGGTTACCGGGGATTGAATTTAGGACCTTGCACTTGCCAGGCAGATGCCAGAACAACTGAGCTAAATCCTCTGCCCTGAGTACTGTGTTCTGAACTCTAGATATCTTTTTTAGGCAGGATATCATTGATTCATTGAGTTTCCAATGCTGAGCTAGAAATTGCAATTTCCTGCCTCAGCCTCTCAGAATTCTGAGGTTATAGATATGTACCACCATGCCAGGTGAGAATTCAATTCTTGCAGACAGTCTGAGTAACTGAATTTTAGATGGAGCCAGTTTGCCTCACTCTAGGCCTGTAGAACTTCATGTATTCCAATATAACCAGAACATTTTAGACTGGCCTAATATCCACCTTTTTCTTCTGTATCTTAGTCAACTGCTTCATTTCTAAGAAGATGGAAGATACTTTATGTGTGCACAGCATGAAAATGAATAATGAACTCAGTGGGGAGTAGGTGAGCACAGAATACGTCTCATCTCCATAACGTCCTGGAGCTATGAAGTACTAGAATAGATTCCATAATCTGGACAAGAAATGTGAAAAACCCACAGGCTGTCTACCATGCCTCATTCACCTTATCTGGGCTCTGGTCCTTCCTAGAGAAGAATTCAGACAAGAGTCAATGCAAGGGGTGAAATCGAGGCTCCAGTCTCAACCACTATGCCATTCCATGGTGCCATGCATGCTCCCTTCAAGAAAAGGGGATAGACAGGTAGGCAAAAGAGACAAAGAGGAGAGGAGAGGAGAAAAAGAGAAGATACTGTGAAGATAGACATCTGGAAGACCAATTGGTTTGACAGGTACATTTAGGGCTAACGTATCAGAACTGGTTCCAGGAAGTTCTCTTAAACTGCATTCAGCTCCTGGCAAGGCAAAGAATTGAAAATGAGGTTGGTCTGCTGGCCTGAGAACCCTTGGTGTCCTGATAATCAAAGGAGTCCACTCGCACTTGGAAAGTAACTTCCCCTCACCCCATGTTCTAGTTGCAAGCTGCTTCCCCTAGTCTCATCTACTTTAGACTTGGAACAATAACACTCTTTTTAGTCTTTGCTGTCTGTCACCCCAGTGTAGCAGAGAAGAACTATAGGAAACTGGAGATTTAGGAGACCCCAAAGATCACCTTTAGATTTAATAATTCACTGGGCTCATAAAACTCAGCAAAGATCTTATACATACAGCTGAGTCTTTCTGCAGAACAAAGATAAAGTATAAGATCAGCAATAGGCAAAGGTGCATAGGGTAAGGGCCCCAGGGGCAGGCTTCAGGTGTCCTCTGTAACCAGAAATGCAGACAGCACCAAGCTATCACAGCCATCTTGTGTGGCAGTACCCTTGGTGTCCTGACAATCAAAGGAGCTTACTGAGCCATAGTGTCCAGGACTTCTCTCTAGGATCAGTTATACAGATCTCAGTAGCTGTTCATTGCTGACCTTGGCCTTCAGCCTCTCTGGAGACTGCATACCAAGAAATCGCCATGACAAATTATACTGTTAGTACAGAGAGGACACTCTGAGGGCGTAGAGGTCACCCCTAGGAGCTGGTCGAGAGCCAAACTTTTCTTTTCCAGAGGTTAAACCTCATCACATAGAACTGGTTCTCTGTTGGCTCTCCAAAGAACAGGTCTGACATCCTACTGCTAGTGGCTCTTGGCTGAGTGGCTCTGAAGAAATCCCTTGAGCTCCCTGAAAATTCTTTGTTGCATTCAGAGCACAGCAGTAACATCTCAACTGACTCATGCAAGTCAAGTGTCAGCAGGCTGTTAGACACTACGAAAGTGATAAATAATAATTACACCCCATCTCTACCTAAAGCAAAGTGCAGGTTCTTCCTGAGGTAAGATTACCTAGGAAATATGCCTCAACCCTTAGAAATACTGTTTCTACAGAAATACAAGGTCATTTCATTCAAGTCATTTATTAAGCACCTTTATATGCCAAGTCCTGGAGAAGCAGGGATGAGAAGAGTACACTTTGAAGTAAGGTTTTGTGGAAGGAAGGGTGTTGTTAGCATTTATGTAAGCTCAAATCCAAAGAGGTAAAGAGCACCATGTCTCCCCAAACACCCAAGCTCCCAGAAAGCACCGCTCCCCAGGCACGCTTCATGTTGCAGGCATCCTGCAACAAGTTAGGAAAATCGGTCCTATCTCTCCTTAACTACAGCTATTGAAGAACAATGTAACAATTGCACACACAAATGTATACACACACATCCAAACAGATGCAACCTCCCCTCTCTGACATGCTTAGGATATCTCCCATAATTGGCATATTTCTATGCTTGGCAACAGAATAGCTGGAGGTGTTTTAAATACATTGTGCTCCTTTGAAGATGTTTTGAAAGCTGCTGCATTCCAAAATTAAAGGTGGAAATTTTTTTTTCAGTGCTGCATGTTTAATAGATTCAAAAATATTCATTTCCCAAATCGTAAATACTGAAGAGCTCAGTAGCGA
Organism: Petromus typicus; assembly: GCA_004026965.1. Taxonomy (NCBI): domain Eukaryota; kingdom Metazoa; phylum Chordata; class Mammalia; order Rodentia; family Petromuridae; genus Petromus; species Petromus typicus. The sequence goes on along the minus strand of PVIR01012814.1, from coordinate 17,220 downwards.
TCAATCATTGGGTCAACAAATTTTTATGAAACACCTACTATATGCTATTAGAATTGCAGGAAGTAGCAGAAACAGTAACAAACTAATGTTTACAAATCCCTGACTTGGTGGAATTTACTTTCCAGTGGACTCAGCCATCGTATCAGCTCTGGAAAGTTAGGATTTGAGTATAAAATACTCATAAATTATGAAACCCTACCCAGACAACCACATCCTTCTGAGCCTGTTTCACCATTCTGAAATGATGAACAATACTAAACCCTTAGAATGATTGTGAAAATTTACTAAGCAACTATAGTAAAGCATGCAGCACAATTCTGATTTGTCAAAGCTGCTAACTGACTATTAGATTTCCTTTCCTTTCTGGTATAGTTTTCCAGGATCCATGAAAGCTCTATTACTGAACCAAGGGGAAAGAAGGCTTTACTAGGAAGGAGAAGAGTTAAAGGCAATAAATGTTAACTCATAAACACAATCTATTTCTAATGTTTGCACACATACCCACTGCCTCATAGCTTCCCACATAAACTTTTAAAAGACAAAGTTAGGAAGAGATATATACTCCAAGCCTCAATCAGAAGACCTAATTTCTGGATGTGAGGGCGATCTGGCTGCGACATCTGTCACCCCATTGATCGCCAGGGTTGATTTGGCTGATCTGGCTGGCTAGGCGGGTGTCCCCTTCCTCCCTCACTGCTCCATGTGCGGCCCTCCCGAAGCTGCGCGCTCGGTCGAAGAGGACGACCACCCCCGATAGTGTGGACCGTTTCCTCGGTCAAGGGTATACGAGTAGCTGCGCTCCCCTGCTAGAACCTCCAAACAAGCTCTCAGAAGACCTAATTTTTTTTTTTTTTTTTTGAGACAAGGGTTGGCTTTGTAGTTCAGGCTGGCCCTGAGCTCAGCCTCAGACTTACAACAATCTTCCTGCCTCTGCCTCCCTAGTGCTGGGATTACAGGCATGAGCTACCATACCTGGCACTGTAGTATGTAGTAGCGATTGCTAGTGGGCATGAGTTTCCATGCCCAACAGTGTTGTATGTCATTACGTGGATTAAACCTGGGCCCTTGCACTTGTAAGACAGGTGCCAGAACCACTGAGCTAAATCCTGGGCCTCAGAAGACCTAATTTTAATTCTAGCTCCTTGAGCAATAGCTGTATATCTTTAGACAATTCTTTTTCCTGTTCCAGTCTCAGTTCTCTCCCCTTAAGAACTCCTAGAACATATGACTGCCCCCAAAATTAAATCAGAATGCCACAGAGATTTTGCAAAAGCTCCTCTGACATGAAGCCAGGACCAAGTTCCTACCAACTCAGCTCTGACATCCTAAGACTCTAGTACCCTATTAGAGCTTGCAGAGCAAATGCTTACAGAGGCCAAGTAGAGATCCTAAAGGGCACAAAGTCAGCCATTTCCAGTTCCCACAGATGAAGTGGTGAGAACACCTTGTGGGAAGGGGCAGAAGATGATGGCTGATAACCCATTAGGAAGTGGTCTGCAGTCCAAGGACACCAAACATTCTACCACCGAAAAAAAGCTGGACCCGCTTGCTCTGTTGTGGGTTCGTGTGCACACACAAATGGTGGTCCAAGTGGGATTTTTTCAGTTTCATTTTAATGTTGTTTAAACAAAATACAACATCAAAAGCCACCCTGTATTGTGCTAATCCTAAGAATGATGGCTGCTGGCTTCCACTCTCTGAGACTGAACAGACACTAATCCTAGAACACGAAGGGAGGTGTGCAAATGTGAGCCTTGGGCTTCCTTTTCTTTGTCCTATGTTCTCAAGCTTCCTTTTTCACTAATTCTTCCCTGTATGAGACATTTGAGATAGTTTTTCTCTAATTAAACTCCATCAAATTTTAATCTCAAGTTATGTCATTGTCTGTTTATATGCAATGTGTGCTTTTTTGCATAAAAAGAGCATAATTTATTCATCACTCCTTCTACTCCAAATCAACTTTTGCAATTTGCCCTCATTAAAACACACCCTGTCCCTTTCTGAGGGAGGCAGGACAGTGGCCATGTAGACTGAGTTCCTATGGAAGCAGTTCACAGGTATGCAGACCTCGCAGGCCTCTTAACCTCTTTCACCAGTTCAGCCCTGAAGCAGAACCAAGGTTGGGTGGACATCAAGGGTGGGTGGACACTGTCATCACCTCAGGCCGTCCGCCAGAGAAGTTCTTCTCGCTGTAGTGGACGTCAACTGCCAGGGCCGTGGCCTCTTCTGCTTAGACTCATCACATCTCAAACCAGGTCCTTCCCATGTTGTTCATATCTAGCAATCAACACAGAAGGTTAAGACCTTCACATCTCGCCCTAACAAGAGGCCACTTTAAAATGCCACCCTAGCACTTCTGGTCTCTTGCTTCTGGCCAAAATTGCCAGTGGGCCTGCACAATGACTCAACTTCTCCTGTGCATTCCTGCTTCACTTTCTGCTGTTTCACAGAGAGGGATCCCAAGGATACATCTGCATAAATATCTTACACAGCTCCACTATGAAGCCCTTGCTTTCCAGGGAATTAAATGACCACAAGGGGTAACACAAGGCAATGCAGTTCTATAGCTGAGATTGCTAAAGAGCCTGATGAAGTTTCCAACATTTGCATATGAAGCTGTCTGTGGAGTTTCCTACTGGAAATTCAGTGTGCTCCAGACTTGATTGACAGTAGTCTTCCTGGTGCAGGGCATATGGGAAATATGACAGGACCCATAGCAGTGGAACTCACAACTCTGAGGCAACTGGAGACCAGAACTCAGAAAATGACCTTATTCATTGTACTTCTGCCATTTTCTTGCCTTTATTTAAATGGTCCCATTTCTGCTCTGAGAGATCTGGTCTGTCCCTACCTAAGTGTTTTTCCAACCAAATAAATAAATTCAGCTTTGCTTTAAATTGTTCTTTAGTGACCATTGTTTCTTATTATTTAATATCATAAATCACTGGAGGGCTCACCTCCTTCACCAGCCCATTGTGTTGTCACCTTTGAGGCTCCCCAAGGTCTCTCATTGGGGAGTTGTTGTACCTCCCATGTCCCTCACCCCAGGTATTTATCTTTCTTAGATAGTAATTACAACCATAATAATAACATCTTTTTAAAAAAAATTTACCAGGATTTCTCTAGTCTGCATACGTCTTATTGAATCCTACAAATAATCTCATGATGTAAGTATCATTAAATTCCCCAGGATACATTTTTCAAAAGGAGAAAGTAGTTAACTTGCTTCAAACCACACTTCTTAATGTTAGAGCCAGAGCCTGCACACAAGTTCTTAGTACCGAAGCTCAACCTAAGGAGAAGGTACACTGCCAGGTGACTCTGTGCTCCTCCCACCATCCTGCAGCTGATCTCATTTTACCAGTGGAGTGAGATGAAGTCTCTCAGTCATGCAGTGAAGCAGCCATGTGATCCTGAGACTGGAGAAGTGGAAGAGAGCCAGTCCACAGCGGTGATCCCAGATCGCAGGGACAGCAGCACGGCTGCTTTAGGCAAGTGCCGCTGGAGCATCCAGACACTGGCTGTGTCTCCTACTCTTCAGTGATTCCAAACTCAGTGTGAACTGCCAGCCTGGTACCTACCTGGTACACCTAGAACCAGCACCATTGATGTTAGCTTCTCTGATTTCCAGCTGCCAGGGGAATGCAAGCGGTACATTGCCTTGTCTATTTTGTGTTGCTAAAACAGAATATTTGATGCTGAGTCATGTTTGAAGGAAAGAGGTTTATTTAGCTCATGGTCCTGGAAGCAGAGATGTTCAAGATCATGATCTGGCAGCTGCATCCAGCAAAGAGTTCATTCTACATTGTAACAAAGCAGAAATATGCAGAGGCCAAAGAAAGAGAGAGAGATAGGGAGAAAGAGAGAGACAGAGAGACAGAGAGAGAGATCACACTGCAAGAGAGCAAGCAGAGGGAGCAGCACTCATTTTATAACAAACCAGTCTTGCAATAATCAACCCAATTCCTTGAGATCTAATCCATTCTTGCAAGATGCGCTTAATCTCTTCCAAGGGTCAAGTCCCCATGACCTAATTATTTCTCTCTGGCTGCTGCTCTTAAGGCTTTACTATTTCAATACTCATTTGGAGAGCCAAATTTCCAGCACATAAAAATTTGGAGCACAAATCATATCCAAACATTTTTGTATACTCTTTCCTCTTCCCCCTCCCATAAGCACCAGAAGTAAAACCCACCTTGAGCAACTCCCCCAGGGAGAGAATCACTGATCTAAGTCCTTGCTTTGGATGGCACTTTCCCCTCACTTCCTGACCAAGCTGGATATCAGGCTCACATATCAGCCCTCCTTCCTCAGCATCCCCTGCTGCCTTCCATGTGTCTAGTTCAGTGTCCTCCTCAGGGGGAGGCTAGCTTTTGACAAGGCACAAGCTGTGCTCAGCCAAGGGGATGGTGACAGCCGGGAGAAGAGCATGTCGCCCCACCCAGGGCTGTCCTCCATTTTCACTGCTACCTCCTACCCAGTTCTGGGACATAGGAACTCCAGCAGGCCCCATTCCCAGCAAAGCTTTGGTGAAAGTATAGGAGGAAATACCGGTCATTTTAATAGTTAGTATTCCTCAGCCAAACTCAATACTTTCTGACAGCAAAGTTTCTCAGACTTCAACTTTTCATTTTTTGAGAAGGCACCCAGCATGCCAACACTTATTATTTTATTCCTACAGAGTCTGTCAGGGCTTTTTTAAAAAGCATCACGAAGAACCAAATAATAGGCTTAACTTTGTAAAGGATTGAGCAAATGGCTCATCGACACCTCTCGCAGGCAAGCAGAGCCAGCAGCCCAGCTCCAACCGAGGCTGAGAATGAAGGTGCCAGAACTGTGGCGCAGCCCTGGCAGCTGCCTCTCCTTTGGTGACCAGGATGCTACCAGAGCCGCAGCCCCTTTCCCTGTGCCAGTTCCTGCATCAAAGAGAGGAGGAAGGATGATAACACTGCAGCCAGGGTCCTCTTGGGTGGGCAATGACAGAGACTCTCATTTTGGATGGAATTATTTGGCTCCTTAGTTTTCACTTGGCACTCATAGGTCCCCGCTGCAGAAATGGAAAGACAGTTCATACTTGGTGGTCTCTCAGGGCCCAGTTTCATGTGTGCTGTTTGTCATGAGAAAAGTCTTCACTTGTTAAGGTTTTATCAGCCCTTATAAATGGAAATGTTAATAATATCCAGGGGAGGGTGGGTTGCCTGAGTTTTAGAAGGATTGAATAGGTTAAGTTGTGCAAAATGTCTGTAAGGGACTGACAGGGCTAGCTGGTGGCCACGCAGAATGAAAGTAACAATACAAGTGAGCTCTTCTCCTTTTTAGACAGTCTACCCCACACCCCTGCATCTTTCTGACCCTAAGGGATTAGTCCACCATAAAAGGAAGTGCACCCCTTGGGATTAGAGTTTTCCTTTTGAGTCCTCTGGACTATTTCTCTTCTAGAAAAATCCTACCAAGTGACAAGAAATTCTCCAGAAGAAATTACTTCAAATATCACCCAATAGCTGGGTATGGAGGCACACCTGTAACCCACACTCTGTAATCCTGGTGCAGGAGGATCCTACTCTCCAGCCCAGCCTGTCACTTATCAATTAAGGGAGACCTTGCTTCAAAATAAAAATTTTTAAAAGGCAGGGGCTGAAACTCAGTGTAAAGATTCAATCCTTAATATCAATCAAAGAAATTCATCCAGAGATTCAACCTAAAACATACAACAGACTCTTCACAAAGCCCCAGAAAACACCTTCTGCCAAAAATAATAAAATAGTAATAATAATAATAATAATAATAATAATAATAATTTTAAAAATGAATAACTCTGCTCATTTCTATCCCTGGAAAGGGTCAACCTTTGCTTTGGGCATGGAGATAGAATGGTCTCTTACCACTAACCATGCTAGATCTGGAAGCAAGAAAGAAATGTTTTTGGAGAACCTGTTTGTTGTGCTTAGTGCTGGCCCATCTACATCATATGTAGTGTATGACACATATGAATACCATGTGAGATAAGGACTTTTGTTACTCCTATCCCAGTTTCCACACTGAAGAAATGAAGAGTCTCAAGGTAAATACCCCCAAGAGGTGTCAAAATGTTTATTCCAATCTCATTCTCTAATTTAAAAACCAATATTATTTCTGTGATATCACACTGCTTCTCAATCTTGTTTCTCTCAATTTTTTTTTTCAAATTGTTTTAACAGACCTTAAAAGTGGAGAGTCCTGGGTGACACGCTGGGGTAGATTTTGCCACATACTATACAGAGCGGGAATTTGATGTTAAGAATTATGACACCTGCCCCCAAATAATTAGGGCTTTGCAAAGATAATACAGGCACAATATTCACAGAAGAAAAGTTAGAAAGAGGTTAATTAAAATGCAGATGAGTTCTATTTCCTTGTCAAAATAAAGCCTAACCTCTTCTCAATCCACTGGCCTCATATCTTGGGCCAGTGCTTGATTTCCTACTTCATTCCTTTGGCTCTGCATCACTCTTTCCCTTCATTTCCAAGTCTTAAATGGCTTTAAATTACAAATGTCAGACTCCCAGATCAGATGAGCTGAAGTGTAAGGGAATGCTGTGGCTTACACACCTAGGAAGCTGTGGCTCAGAGACATCCCGTAATCTGTTTTTCTCTCAATATCTTAACCATACTTGCCTTCATCTTCTAAAAGCTTCTCTTCACAAAACTACCTTTATCTTTAAACCTGCAGCTTTACAAAATAACTATGGAAAAACTATGATACTCTCCAAGTCCACATATCAATTTTAGGAAACACCTTAACTAACCTTCTCTGGCCATGAAGACCCAACTGCAGCTAGCCACATGCCCAGAGCAAGGGACTTGGCCCTTCAGGGACATATCCCTTTTCTAGCAGGAGCTAAGACAGAATAATGATCATACCTTATCTAGATGGCATAGGTCAGAAAGGCATTCCCAAAAGGATCAGAAGAACAATGACTCCATATCACAATGCCAGACACACAAACATGCATGCATGCGTGCACCACACACACACATACACACACACACACACACACACACACACACACACACACTGACATATATGGTGACTATTAGTTGTAATATTTCAACTTGACTAGACTGAGAAAGGACTAGGGGATTAGTAAAGTGCATTTCTTGATGTGTCTGAGTGGGTCACGGATAGATGACTTTGAACACCATAAGTGGCCGCTGGCCCCTTCCTCTCCTTAACTGTTTCCTTGCTCTCCTTTCCAGCTGTGAAGAACCTGCATCTGCCCTATCATACCTTTTTACCATGATGTCTCTGTCTTGGAGTCAGCTGATCATGGACAAAGTCTTTTGAAACCATGAGCCACATTAGAGTTTCCTCTTTTGAATTGTGTGTGTTGGCTATTATGTTGCAGCAATGAAAAAGCTGACTGATAGATACACAAATGTAATGCATGTTGTCTGCTACAATAATAAAGTAGGATAATATCAAGATCTTTGAAGAATGAAGCACCCTAAAACTCTCATGTCTGTTACCACTGGTGAGATACAGAAGTATTTTACATATCATACTAACTCATTTGCATGATATTCTAGAGCCCATCCATCTCTGGCAGTTCTGCTGAACCTTACAACCTGCCCTGAACACACTCTCATCCCTTATTTAAGGTATTTATTATACTTATTGTGTCTGCCTATCTTGTAGCCTATGTCAGCCTGAGATGTAGATTTTGGGGGATCTTGCTTGTTCACATGGAATCCTTCTTGATGAAGAGACAATAACAAAGCTTTTCCTGTGGCCCTTTATTTCATTGTCTGGATTTTAAAAAGTACAAAGGATGAATCTGCAACAGAAGCAAGTCGAGTCAATTCTTAATAAGCTAGAAAGGTTTAAAGTGGATTGCTATAAAAATCTATTCCTTTAGAAGTGGATACCAGTGAATGTTATTTTAATCGGTGTTGTGATGAGCAGACAAAGAGATGTAAAGGAAGCCCAGTGATTATGCAGAGTACTCAAGAAAAATATGAGCTGACCATGATGGTGCACTCCTGTAATTCCAGCAATCAGGAGGACTGAGACAGGAGCACCACAAGTTTGAGCCCAGCTTAGATAACTTAGTGACTTAGTGAGGCTTTGTCTCAAAATTTAAAAATAATCAAAAGGAGTAGGATTCAATCCTCAGAACCACTAAAAAAACAGGAAAAGAAGTAAAAGAAAAAGAAATGATAGTGAATGAAACTGTACAAAAGAACTATCTAGGTGATTTCTATATACTCACAAAGAGCAGTTTATTAACTCAGTCTTCTCATGTTCTTTAGATCTGCCAGTATAAAATATGACCCACAAGTGAGAGGAAAGTTTACATGAAGTGAGAGTTTACACTGTTACACTTGATCTGCTTAACTTAGCTTTTCAAAATGCCTGTTGGAAGTGATCTTGAAAGTGCCATTTCTTTCTCTGTATGATCTCAGTAGCTGCAGAAAATCTCATAACTGGTCAAGGAAAATTGAACATTATATTGTCCTCTCCTTTGCTTTATTTCTCTGCTTTATTTGTCCTCATTTATTAAAGTTTTCATACAAGTGCTTTTACAAGCATTATCACTGTTTTTGCCACAGACTTAATATTAAATGCTATTAGTAAACAACTTACTGTTGCAGAACTTACTCTCAGAGGGACACAGAGCAGATAAGGGTAGACTCACAGCTACAATCTAGTCATTGCCCTTACTTGAAACTGCTTTTCTGTGTCCTGCTTCCTGAGTCCTCTTTGCATTAGGCTATCACAATAAGGAATCTCAGTTGGCCACCAGATAGGTCAAGATTATTGAGCTTTTTAGTTTAATGTACTAAGCTTCTAAAACTCAAAACAAGTATTAATATATTAGAAAGACTTTGTACTTCAATCAAATTCTGTCTTCCAAACATTTCCTATACCTGCATAAATAGGCTGAGTTCTTGTTTTCTGGATCATGAGGGGTTTTTTTTTTTATTATGATGGACACTCAAAAGCATCTTCAAAATTAGAACTGAAGAGAGGTGAAACAATGACTCTTTGGACCCTGCTCCAGTGGGATGCTCATCACCATGCTATTGCTGCCCATGAAAAACTTCAGTGAGGTCCTCCAGTATATGCAACTATGCATCGGGGAAAAATGGAAATGTATGTAAACGACAGAGCAATTACACTGGCCTATTAACATCACAAATCCCCATTTAAAGGCCACTTTTAATTTAAGTGATCTTTCTATTAGGAGGATCATTTATGAAGCTAATCTGGAACAAAATCACAGCATGTCAATGAAAATGGTGTGACAGTGAGACCACCATCAACTGGTAACTCTTAACAGATGTCTTAATTGGGCTTCTCTGTGGCAGATTGACCAACAACACTCCGTGAAAGTCATTTTCAAGTTTGTATCTGAGGCTTCTGTTCTTCAAGCTTTTTCTCTTTTGCTTCTTTCTATTTAAATCCTAGGAAGTAAAGGCCTTTTTTGTGCATTTCTTTTAAAAGTTGGTTCTTTTTCCTTTTCTTCATATTGTAAGTAAAAGTACTCCATGGAGAATATTCTACTCCCAGGGGTTCTGCAAGCTTTAATTTATTTGAAGTCTTTTATCTTAAATATTCATTTGAAATTTGCATTCTCTTCCTTAAAGCAGCCCATTTAATTTTAACACATAAAAAAATTCTAAGGCATGTGCTACAGAGGAAGTTGGAGCCCTGTTTTCAGTTATTGTGTGTCTTTCTGTCCTTGGCTCATGACAGAGGGAGAGTTAGTAACAGGCTCCACAAAATTCAACTTGAAAAGTACAAGTACACTTTGGAACTGTGCAAATCTGAGTTCAAAACCTCACACTGTTACTTACCAAGCATGGCTTGGACCAGTACAGATTGATCTCCCAGTTTAAGGATTCCATCCTCCCTGCTTGCTTCCAGCCATCACTCAGCTGAGGGCAGGACATGGAGTCAGTGCCAAATTTTTGTTTCATTTGGATTTTGAAAAATAAACGCTCTGTGCCTATTATTTTTTTCTAAAATAGAGATAGAAACTAGGTCTCAGTGCTTTGATAAATATTTTTATAGAAATTTTCCCCTTGTTTAAAAAATGAGTTCCCTGTATTTTGTGATGAACAAAGGCCTATGCAAATTTAGGTGCTGTCACGTAAAAAATGAATGGTTTCATGGGGAGAGATGGAATTAAGCATCATGTACACAATCTGATTTGAAATGTAAGCTGTCAGCAAATACTTACTGAAAAGGATCAGAGATAATTATTTTCAGTTTGGTGGGCCCCACCCACTCAGTTGTGACTACTCAACTTTCACATGAACCACAAAAGCCGAGAGTGTTAAAAGAACAGGGGTAGGTTGCTGCGCTTTATTAAACCTTGAATTTGGAAAGTCAGCAGGCTGGATTGGATTCCAGTCCCTTCCATGGATAGGTCCTGTGTAATCCAACTGTTACAACCTTGAAATTATATTAGATATACTTAAACGCTTTTTTCTAAATTTTAGTATTAGGAGAGGAAGTAAAATTAACTTAAGCTTTAAAAAAATGTAATCCATGAAGCACAATCTTGTACAGACTGGATGATCTCTAGATGCTGATAACAAAGAACACAATACTTTTTATACATAAAGCATCCTCCTCACTTAAATGCACTCGATCCTGTACCTTGTGCCTTGACTTTAGCAATGCTGAGTATGAGGATGCAGAGCTGTTTCTGCTCAGATACAAAACTCAGTAAAAGACAGGCTTCACCATGTGGGCCGTGTCTGATGCAAGAAGCATCAATGAGGTCAGACCAAGGCTTGGCTCATAGTGACCTTGGTGAAGTGTCTATTCAATTGTCTCAAATGTAAGACAGTACTAGCATTTGAATGAAAAATAATAATGTTTCTCTTAGTCCCCTAGAGAGCCAGGATAGAAAATTCTGTGAAAAGAAAATAAATAACAGTTTTAATTTCCCTATAGTGAGATACCTTCCAACAGAAACTACAGGCAGCTATGTGGTGGAATAAGAAAACGCACAAACATAAAGATCCAAATTTCAATCTTAGGTTTGCCACTCAGTTTGTGACAAAGGACAAAGTTCTTTAGCCCATCCCAGAACTAGATCCTTTGTGTACAAAGCAGAATGACAGAACTTGTCCTTAAAGAGTGAAGTTAGTGGCAAGGTTTCAACCAGATAGATCTGTGAGCTAATACATGTTGTTAATATTACTGGTAGTACCATGTGTGCTCCATAAATGTTCATTTCTTTGCTTTCTCATCTCTATTCCCAAAAAGCACATAAAATAAGACCTTTCCACTGTTCTCCACCAGACCATCCATTTCCCCTGCTAATAAATGAAAGTTTTATTACTCCTCCTCAAATGTAGAATTATACTATGGGTATCATGCCTTCTGTATGCCAATCCCCCTGCTAACACATCATTTTACTGTGAATTGTTACACAGACTCTGCCCTTCCTATTCTGCCCCCACCTTCTACAAAGTCACAAGTCAGTTCTCTCCAAGTAGTATTGCCCTGATAGCAGCAGCCTTTCAGAGGAATATACCAATGGCTCTCACTCCTCATCTGGTGCTGTTTTCAAGTTACCCAACTGCCCATTTACAGTTGTTCTTTCTCTTTGTCCAGGTGAAGGCATCAATCTAAAAGATTCATGCTCTTTTCCCAAATCTGTGAGATTAGTTTAATATGCTAATTGTTACTTAATAAATAAATAAATTATTACAAATAAGATTTGAAAGGAATGAATCTATATTTAATGTGTTTTTAGAAATTACACATTTTCATAATGAAAATCATGCATTAGCAACATCTTTCTATATTCTCTTGATATTTTTAATTCCAATTCCTTCTTATTTATTAAAGCAAATCAAAAAGGATTTGTTTATAGTAAGTTTGACTTTCCTAGTTTATTTGCTGCATACAATAGAAGTTCAATAGACTTTCCTAGTTTATTTGCTGCATACAATAGAAGTTCAACACTGTTGTGGTTTGAGTGTAGACATGCCCCCAAAGTGGTCATAGGCTTGATCTCAGGGGTGTGAAGCTGGAATTGATTCATGATGCAGTGCTAGATTCAAAGGCTCTAGGATTAAGCATGTGAGTGCTACTTACCTTAAGTAGTTTGAATAAAATAAAAGGAGCAGGGAGATGCTGCTTACCTTTGCTCTTTTGTGTGTGCCTGTTTGCCATCCTTGCCTTGCAACCAGATGATTGTGGACTGAAACCTCTATGAACTGTAAGCCAAAGAAACCTCTTCCCTTCTAAATGTGGGTGTTCAGTATTTTGTCTCAGCAATGAGGGAAGAGTAATTAATACAAATGCCCTCTGGGTATGTTTGTGCATACATATAACTCCAGCATTCTGGGAAACTGAAGCATAAGAACTGCAAATTCAAGCCTCGCCTGGGCTGCTAGTGAGATAAAAATCACAGGATCATAGTAGAAACATACAGGTTTTATGTTCCTGAGTCATACACATGGAATTCAATGTCTGTCAATCTTACTTTTAAGACTAATATCATACACAAGCATTTGATGGTTTCAATGTTTGTCACCTCCAAAAGAGGTGAATGGATTAGTCTCATCATTCCAAGAGTAGATTTGTTATCTGGAAACTGACTGTTATAAATGCCAGTTCTGCCACCTCTCGACCTCTTTCTGGTCTGCTCTCTCTTGTCAGGCAATCCTTCCACCATGGGCTTCCATAGCAGAAGGCACACACCAAATAGATACCTTTGATCTTGACTTCCCAACCCTTAGAACTGTAAGAAATTAATTCGCTGTTATTATAAATTACCCAGGTAACTATGTTATGTTATAGCAACAGAAAATGGATTGAGACAAAGTACAGGTTTGAACTATTTCCCTAAATGTCTGATATATATGTGAAAAGGAATCCTTGAATGTTTGCATCAGTTGACTGAATGCCCAGAGTTGTATATTTGAAGACTTACACAGGTGCTTAGAAATATCTGGGGAGTGGGCCAAGAGATCATCAAATTCTTGGAAATAATGATGGTGCCAAATGCAAGTGAAAGAAACTGGGGATGAGCCTTAGCCTCTTTCAGATATCTTCAGTGTTGGCAGGATGATCTTTATAAATTTGTTCTTTCCTTGACTAACACACTGCAATGGCTCCCTATAATTGGAAGCAAGACATTTAATCTCCTTAAAATGATTTATTAAGTTTCACTATTCATGCTTAACCTTCTAACCTGATTTCCTAAGATTCATTTAAGATGGGCTTGCCCAATTTAGCAAAAAAAGAAAAAGGACACCTAAGTCATAATGTTTTGTGTATCTATGTCCTGTGCAATATTTGGATATACTATGCTAAAAATTATTCTTTACCTAAAATTCTAATTTAGTAATTTTCTAATTTGGCACTCCTAATTATGTTGGTATCATAATAAACCAAAGCAAAATACTTGCAATTTCTTCAATATGTTCTTCTATCTGGCTGATTTAGAAATTTTTTTGAGAACAAGGCCCAATCTCAAGTACTTTGTTAATATAAACACTTAATGAGTAGTTATTGAAGAAAAAAGAGGAAGACAGGTGGGGTGCAGAAAAGAAAAGAGGTGAAATCAAACAGAAGAAAAAGTCTTCAAATATGACATATTTAAACCTAAAGTAAAAGTCTCACTTCTTTTTTTTTAATTGAACTCTTTATTGGTACATTACATATACACATCATGATTGCACTCAACAATGAGAATTTATACCAGTATATGGCACAAATTAATTCTCATTTTTTCCCATAGCCCTACCCACCCTACCACCCCCCACCCCCTATATACATAAACTTTGTTTCCTTTCTTTTTTGTTATAATCTCATTTTCCCCCTTCACTCTATTATGCTTTGAGTCTTTTCTATTTCACAATATATAACATAGAATGCTAGGACTCATTTACATCTTTATTTTCTCATACCAGAGAAAAGATATGATATTTACACATCTGTGACCTATTTATTTCACTTATGAGGATGTCCTCAAGGTAAGTCCATTTAAGTATAAATGATTCAAACTCATCATTTTTTATGGCAGAGTAATACTCCTTAATTTTTTGAAACCTTTTTTAAAATCTTTTTTTATGGATTTAGGAAATTTTTCTCAGCTTCTATACATTTACAGAAATACACCTGTAAAAACATGTATTATAGTTCTGCTATTATTTAGTCATCTTGATTTCCTTCTAGATCAAGTTCAAGTTCATCATTCACCATGGTTGGTAGAACTGTGCAGACATTCAGTAACTATAATTAAATGAAAAGCTTGCAGATAAAGCCCACCCTTGGTTGGTGGCCACTCCCACAGTGGGTCACTGGCAACACTGAGTTCCTAGTGCTACTGAGCCAAAGTCCTTTTCTGAAGGCCTTGTGTGTTAGGGACCAAGCTGTGTGATGAAAATGTTGGGAACTAGGCTATTTGACTTAGGTCCTACAGTCTCTAGGCCAGTGTGACTTGCTTTAGACAAAGGGAAATATGCAGCATACTGCTGTGTAGGGAAGTCATAATCAGAGTACACCTGAGGCAAGATCACATCTGCTAAGGGCAATACCAAAATCAAGCATCCTGGTATGAGGAAGGACCTCAACTTGTTCCCCCTGGGATGTTAAACTTGGTCCCTATCTTACCACCTCTATCTTACTGTAGTCGCTATTCCTGAAAAGGTACACCACCTCTTCCTCTGTACTCTTGCTAATAAAAGTGGGTTCACCATGGAGATCAAATAAGCCTATCTACTAGAGGCAAATCCTTCTTGCCTCCCCTTGCACCTTGAATATTGCTTCTATCTCTTTATTGTATTTCCCATCATTCACCCTACAAATATCAAAAGGTCTGGTCATTCCTTGGCACTTGTGCAAATGCTAAGCCTGTAGGATTTAACAAGTCTCCCAATGAATAGATCTCAACCATAATGCATCTCAAGTCTTGAAAATCCACTTCACTCCACCTGGAGAAGTTATTCTTTCTAGAAGATAGTACAATCAAAGGTAAGACAAGAACACCTTCCAAGGCAGTGCCAGCAAAGAGAAGGCTTTAGCAAATGTGAAGTCTCTTCTGACTTTTGGAAAATGCATACCACTCAAATTTACCCCTCTTGACTCTCACCATCAATCTAAATTGACTCTGTCTAAAGTTAAACAAGTCCCTTGGGTCCCTGAGATGGAGTCTTCTGGTCACCATTTGGTGGCCCACTCTGCAGTCTGCTACTGCTATCTGATGCAATCAGGATTCTTGAAGTGTTCCCAATACCTAAGGACTTCTGTGAGAAATAAGAATAGGTTATGTGAAACTATGTATACAGCCAGAGATGGAGCTCAGGGTTTCTGCCGCCTACCTGGCAAGTGCAAGTTCCTGAGTTTGATCCCCTGTTCCATGAAAAAAGAAAAAAAGAAACTGTGTTACAAATTTTCCAGTACTGCTTCAAATATGAGAAACAGTAATTTTAATGTACATTTTAAAACCTGCAGGGAGCATTTTTCATACATCAAAGCCTCATGACTAATCATTTGTGACATGCACTTTATAATCTGCTTCATTCCCAGTGACTTCATCAGTTCAACATTATTAGGGGGAAACTGAGGTTCAGGTAATTGCCTAGGATCACATAGCAAGTCTGCAGTGGGGGAGAATTCTAATCCAAGCACGTCTGACACTGGAGATCATGCTTTCAGAGCTTTCTGTTTTCCAGTAGGATATGTCTGAATATTATTCAAGCCAACTCTGATTGATCAAAAAGCCCATTATATGAACGTTCTCGCAAGAAAATGGTTCTTCTTTAGCTTAACATTTAATGTGCACAATTAAGAAAACAATAGCCTATAAAGATGAAATCCTGGAATAATTCCCATGCTTTATTCAACTATCTAATCACAGACAGCCTGCCTCACAATAGATTACCATAAAATTTTTGTTAAATGTACCTTTTATATCGCAAATTTTAAATATTTCTTCATAATTAAAAATAGTGTATTTTGATAGTCTATGAAGAAAGAAAAAGACCTAATTTCACCATCTAGATATCTATTGCTGATCTTTCAACATATTTCCTTCTAGTTTGAATAATGTGCTTGTTTTTGTGATACTGTGCTATGTTCAAATTAAATTGCTCTTTTTAATATTGTCCTTTTACTTTTCACTATAACAGAAGAAATTTCTTTCTGTGAAAAATTCATAAATTAAAAATACAAATGAAATATGAAGTACCCATTCTGATGTTTTAAAAATAATGACAGTCAAGTATATAACTAATGATAACTAGAAATAGCCACTTTTATTTGCCCTTCACTTTTTCTGTGTATTTTAATGCATTTGTATTAATGGCATAATACTGCTTTTCAGCATAAAGAACTCAGACATGTTCATAGTTCTTAGATGGAAGATAAAATAAAGAGCAGTTTAATGACAGATAATATCTACCAGTGGGTGGTTTATTTCTTTCCAAAAACCCAGGCTTGTCCTGGTTCTAATATTAAATTTTAAAGATATCAAAAATTATTATTCAAGGTCTGTGCCATTGAAAATAGTCATATGTCACTCTCGGCAGTGCTCCTCTTATAGAAAAGATATGGATTAATTTTGTTGTTTATCAGTTTTCTCAGTGGTGTTTCAAACATTTCAGCATTTTAGCAATCATTTCCAAGAGCTTCAACAAAGTAATGGGGATTGTGTTTAAAATGGGCACCAATAAAGGACATAGATTCCACCTGAATTGATGGAATAAAGAATTCTGGAAACATACCCTGGAAAGCTGTAAGAAGAGAACAGACAGTGCGGGCTCCACCCTGGGCCAACTCACGGCTGTGTGGACACAGCTTTGCACTCCGAAGGGGTTCCTGATACGGGTCCAGTGTGACCAAAGAGAGAGCCTGCGGGGCACAGCTTGGCCACTCCCAGTCTTTCCACCTGTAATCAGTCCCTCAGAAATGCAATATGCCCATAACCCCTTTCCTCCCCAACCCAGCCAACTGGCACACAGGGAGTAAACTAAGGCTCAGTTTTTCAGATAATACTTTTTCATACAAAGAACTACTTGGAGGCAAACAATATTCTTGGTGAACAGCACTGTTTTTTCACTTAAAAAATTCTTCTGATGTCATTCTTTTCAAAGATCCTTTGGCATTCAGTGCTTCAAAAGGAATTCTGCATTCTTTCCTTTGTAAGAAATCAGTTTGAGAATTTTTTGTCTTATTTTATGTCTCATCCTTATATCCTTATAAGAGTTGTT
>PVIR01012813.1:0-43821 GCA_004026965.1 Petromus typicus | reverse complement strand
CAGCTGCAGCAGCTGCTGCTTGCTTCTTTCTGCTTGCCACACCATGAACGTTTTCTTGTCTGTGATGCTCTGTGCCCTACCACCCTGCCTCAGAGCTAGCAAACTACAGAATGAAACCTCTGCTAATTGGAAGCTCAATTGTACCTTTCCTCCTTTAATTCTGGTTCCAGGATATTTTGCCCAAAAAACAAGAAAAATAACTAAATCAATGATCTTCTCAGTGTTCTCCACTCCTGAACTAAAAGGCGCTACCTCTGCAGTCAAAGATCTTCAGTCATGCACTTCTGCAAATTTCTGTCTATCGTTGCACCTATAGGCACTGCTCTCAAGAAGCCCACTTCTGTTTCTCAGAGGATTCCCTGCACTTATTCTTTGCTTATAAGAAATTAGCAATGGATGTCTTCTGTCCCAGGTTTGCTTTATTCTTTCAACATTCACATTTCTGTCTCTATATAGTAAGCTTCTTTATAAAAGCAATCTTTAATTTGCATTTGAGTTGGTAGCTAGAGAGTTTCCAAGACAATCATGGTAAGAGCAGAAATACCATCTCAGTTTTAAAGACTTTAGCATTTTTCTCTCCTGGGAAGCAGTAAGAACACCAAATTTAATTCACTGATTAGGGAAAGCTTATAAACAGGCAGTAATTTCCAAAAATGGATTAAATTTCTTCAGGAGGTAATAAGCTTCCCATCACTGGAGATGTTCAAACAGATGCTAGAGGATGACTTCTTTATTCTCTCTATAAATATTTCATGGGCCCCAAGTTCATGCCTATAACAGAATCTGAAAAGTAAAAGAATCAGTAAAACAGACAACTCCCTGGGTCAGAGTGCTACCAATCTAATAAAGGGAACAAATCCAAATCAAATGATTGCTAAATGTTATGTTAGCGATAATTATTAGTTTATAGGAATACAGGGGAGGAAAACTAATGTCTATCTGGCAGAGACTAGTCATGGAAAAGGACATCTGGGTGAGATCTAGAGGAGGTACAAAGATACAGTTAGTACAAGAAAGATGCTTTAGCTTGAAAAATATCTGTTAATGTAAAACAACAGCAATGATGACAAAACTCTGAATGTGTAAAGAAGACAGTAGCAAGCAGAAAAAGGCACAAAGGTACTTAGGGCCCGGACCACATGTGGAAGAGTATATTGCATCCTGTGCTTAGAGCTCTGGCCTCATACCAGAATTGTGAGGAGTTGAACAGAAATCTGTTTGGGTTCCAGTTTTTGCACATCCAGTCCAGGGGAGGGCTCACTCTGACATCACTGGCCTGGAAATGTGTGAGGGGAAAGTGGAGGTTGTTCTGGATTCGATGAACTTAGGCTGTTTTCATCTTCTTTAAAAACCCAGAGGTACAATATTCCCTAAGCAACCCATATAGCACTCAAACAACCAGAAACCTATATGGTGATTGCCAGTGAGTATGAAATTTCTTTTCAAAGAAGTTGTTCGCACCTGCTAAATACATTTGTACCCCTATGAAAGGGAGGTGAAGAAAATACAAAAAAAGTGCCATAAGAAAAAATTCTATATCTGCTCTTCCAAAGGGACAGTCAAACACTCTACCCCAACCCCGTTAGCCTGTATGTGAAGATGTTAGTCCCTAACCACAAAAACAGAAATACGTTTGATAAAATGGCTCAGCCTTTACCATTCTAAATAACACAGTGATAGCTACCATTAGTTGGACATTTCCTTTGTGTTAAAACTACTAAGTGCCTTCTTTAACCCTCAGTGCCTAGGAAGTAAGAATCTGTGACTTTCTTATACACAAGAATTTCAGGGATTGCAGCTCAAAACCCAAACAGACTCCAAGTTATAAAGAGGCAAACCTCAGACAGCCTGCAACAGGAACATCTGGAGTTCTGGTTACAGATATGGATTGCTCAGACCCACCCAGGCTTGCACAGTTGGAGTCTATTGGAGTGAGTTCAGAGGTACAATTTTTGAGAAGTATTTTCAAAGTTCCTTATAAGTATTTCTCGCTAATACATGTTTGCAGGACATAATGTTTGCATTCCTTGTGGAGAGTTTGTGCAGGTATGTGACAGCTCTTAATTCATTTTTCATCCTTCTTCCTTTCCTCTCTTCTTCCTCACCGCCTCTCCATCTCTTGCTCCCTTTTCTACCTGAGGAAGATCAATCTCCCCACTTCCTATTATTTATCTTTGTTTGCTCTTTATTTATATTTTGGATTTCTCATACAAGAGAAACCATGTAATATGTAAGTTGACATGACTGATTTATTTCACCTGACACTGTGTCCTCGAGGTGTGTTCATTTTCCTACAAATGACTCCAGTTTATCCTTCCTTGTGGCAGAGCAGTATACCAATAGGTAGTGCTCCAGAATCTGAGGGTGCACATGCAGAATATTGAATCTACCCTCCTCTCTTTCTCCTTGTACTAAACTAGAATAAAAATGGATCAAACAACTAAAGATTAAAAGCAAAACACTTCACCTACTGATAAAATTGTTGAGATCATAGGAATCATTTTAATCAGGAATCTGTAGTGGCTAGCGAAGGTTGGAGCTTGTGAACCACTGCAGTTCCAAAAGGCTTTAATTGGTTCAAATAACAGTCCCAGCCCTCCAGGAAAAAAAAATATCCAAAGAAATAGTATGAGCTTTTGTTTAGGGTTGGATTGCTCAGAGTGAGTTTGGGGTTTTTTTTGTTTTTGTTTTTGTTTTTTTTTTTTTTTCCTAAATTTTGAAAACTAGCTACTGCTTGGCCTGGAGCTACTATCATTAATGCTGGGTCACTCCCCACCACTGCCACCCTGTGCCACCTGGAACAGAATTTCTAAGCTGACACCATTCATAAACCTATGATGAAATGTGAGGAATAATTTCTATAGAGTAAGGCTGCCAGCTTTGCGCTTGGGAGAGACATTTTAAGTTCCTGGTGCCTCAGTTTGGTTAGTTGTGAAGTGGAAATAATAATTCTCTGGAAGTAGGTTCATAACACCGCCTTGTCTGAACGTCTCATGATAGTCTATGTAAATACTTAACTAATTACTATCTGATGCCCAAGAAGTGTTCGCCACCCTAGCTCCGTGGCAGTGATGGTTTTATAATTAGCCCATCACCCTGCACTGCTCCTTCTACTTTCTTCCAGTCTCAGGATGTTGGCCAAAGAATCTTAGCGTATTGCTGCACAGACCTGGGTTCAAGTCCTCCCTCTATCAATCGCTACCTGTGTGGTTTTGGACAGCTCTCTGGCTTCTTTCCTCTCCCTTATAACACAAGAGTAACACCAACTTTGAAGAGTTATATTTTTAAAAAATTAGAACCCAATCAAATATGCAAAACTCATGATACATAGTAAACTCGCTATTGTTTTTCATCTCATTTTAAAGTCCATTCACCTTGTTGATCAACAATCTCAGAAAGTCATTGTCTCTAATCTTAGCATTAAGTATGTTTTAATGTGCTCTAATTTCTTCTATATCTGTAATACAGTAACTGAGCCATCTCATATTAATTTATTGACTAGAATGAAAATATCACCAAGTACTAAATACAGAACATTTCTTGAGCATCAATTTTAAGTCCTTATCAGCCCAAAGCATATTCAACTGGATTTTCTCTTAGAGATCATGTAGCTCAAACTTCTTTTCTAGGCAAGATATTAGTTGCCTGGACAGATGAAGAGAGAGAACACAGAGGTCATTTCCAGGGAAGAGTAAATTATTGGAAAGTGAGATTGCTGGACCTAGAATACAGAAATATTTCCTACTAGAGATACTCAAGGAAAGTGCAACAATGACCACCCAACAGAAAAACAGTTATGTCACAAGGAACAGTGTCACTCAGTTATTACCATTTCCATGGGACCAAGTCACCACATAAAGAACTGTGGGTAAATATAAGAAAAATTTTGATAGTAATGTATCTGATGGTTTTCTCTGGTGTATCTTATTTCTTATATTCTCTTATATATTTATTATTTCTTATGAAATGGGTGAAGGATGCATTGCATGTAGTGGGCTAATCTTTCTAACTCTTAACTTTTTATTCTGCAGGTCTCTTTCCACTCCTTGTACAATGCACCCACCCTATCTCTACCTCCAGCTTGTAACTCTCTATGGAAACTGGAACAAAAATAAAATTTGCTTGAGTCAGGAAGATCCAGATACAAACCTACACAGTCAGGTTTTATAATAGCAGAATCTAGACAAATGGCTTGGGCTGAGCATATTAGTGCCCCTAAGCTGTTATAACAAAATACCACAGACCAAGTGCATTACACAACAAAAGTTTGTTTTCTCACTGACCATGATCCGGTTGCTGAATGATTCAGATCTTAGTGTAGATTTTCTTCTTGACTGGTGTGCAGCCAGTCAGCTTCTTGCTGTATACTTACAGGGCGAAGAGAGCTATGCTGTTCTTTCTTGTAATAAGAACCAGTCGTATCAGATGAAAACCACAACTTGGACATCATTGCCTCTTACATCCCCTTTCTTCAAATATGGTCACATGGAGGGTTAGGGATTAAACATAGAAATTTTGATGATATATAGTGGAGCCCAAATTCTTGCCAGAGAAAAGAAGAATTATCCCCCAGATCAAAGAGAAAGGACAGAAAATTGAAGATAAGAATGAGAAAGTCAAGAAGGACCTTCCTCTGTGGGCTCTGGAGTTCAACTGGTCTTAAGACATCATTCTTCCCCACAGGTAAAGTGAATGAGTTGCCCAGAGCCAGTCTCTTCCCCAGAAAGCATCAGTTCAAAGACAAGTGCACAGGGTACTGGAGAGGTCACCTGGAATCTGCCCATCTTGACCATCCTGAAATTTGCAATCCAGAGATGTTTATGAGGAATATGGGCATTTGTGGCATGAAAGGGGTATGAAATCATTCAACCCATCCTGGTAGAACTTAAAGTACTTCTTAAAAAGAACACAATTACTAAGTTTACTTCCATGGTCTCATGGGTCTTGTGGACTTTGTCTCACAAGAGTTTTGAGGAAATGTAGGAACATATCTATGACCTCTACAATAATCATGAGGAAAATTATTTTGTAGCCTGTATTACTTCCTTAGTATGAAGGTCAAATATTGCTATAAAATATTTTAAAGCAATAGAAATGTATTGTCTTATCATGTTGAGGACTAGAAGTCCAAAATCAAGGTAGGAATAGGGCTGTACTCGCCCTGAAGGCTCAAGGAGTAACCTGCTCACTTTCACCACTGGAGGATCTGAGCACTCCTCAAAGGCTTTTGGTGGCAGTATAGTTTTAGTCTCCGCCTCTGTTTACTCACATCTCTGTTGCATATCTGTCCAGCCTCTGAGTCTCTTCTCATAAGGATGGAACCAGTGACTGGATCTAGAGCCCACCATAATCTAGGTTGATCGCATCTTAACTCTTGCATATTAATTACACTGCACAGACTCTTTTTTTCAAATAAATACATTCACAGGTACTAGGGAATAAAGCTTGAACTTACATTATGAGGAAATAATATAACCCACAGCAGAATAATGAGTATTCCATTCCAAAAAAACAAATATTTGAGACAATTAACTTACAGAAAGAAAAGATTCATTCATTGCCAAATGACACTGAACTGAGGCACACTGTGGACCACTAAACCAGAGAACACAGAAAATCAGAAAAGGCTGGCCATAGTCCCCCCAATGACATAAAGACCTCCCATAAGGCCATATGTTCTGAAGGTCCTACCATTTTTTAGTAAGATCACTCTAAAACCAAATCTTTAAACACATGGATAAACCTTTGTGCCATTCAAGATGAAAACTATAGCAGAACTCTTAACATAATACCCGACAAAAACCAACAGTAAAGCAGAAAATGAGAGCCACCACGTGGTAACTTACACTCAAGATGGTTTCACTTAACTCTTGAGAATGTTCCATCTAAAATATTATTCAACTACATTAATATTTCTTAACTAAGGTTCTGAAATATACTATGAACACATTATCAGCTGTTTTATAACTCCAATGTTAGGTATGAAGATTTCACCTTATCCATGAAATAGAATAGGTATTAATACAAATACGCTTTCTATATCACCTGTTACAAAATATTTTATCTGAATTATGGGAACTGTTTAAGAAATCTCTGTAAAGTGTGGCCTTCATGTTTGCTGCTGGAGCTTAAAATCCATAGGATAGGCAACTGGGAAAGAAGGATGGAGAAAGCAGAAGAGAATAAGAATGAGATAAATCCCACAAGCATAGCTGCAACCCCTGGCAGTGATAATTGTATCTGACATTGCTAACTCCGCATTCTGAAAGAGAAGATGGTGCTCTTCCCGTGAAAGCAAACACTTGGTCCAAGGGATAGACAAGCTGATGAAGGACCCAGGGAAAGGTGGACTAGTTACAGGCCCAGCTGCTAACTCACCAGCAGATAAATCCATACGTGAGAGTTACAAGTAGCTGCCGCTTCATTTTTACATTCCAAATCTCCCACATAAATGTCCTTTGTGGGCTATTGTAACCAGTGAAGAAACGGAAATGGAGGTCAGCCTCACCCCAGTGATAACTGTGTAGTCACTATAGGTTCCACAGTCAGTGTATTAAAGAACAATGACATCCCTATCCCAAAGGCTCATAAGTACATTGTTTAGTAATGGCTCTACAAGTACTTGAATTGGGGTGGAATAATAAGCATTAATATCAGGTATTAAGTACAGAAGTTTTTTTCAGTTTACTAATCAATATACTGTATCACTGTCAATTTCAAGAAAAAGTACACCGAATTTACAAAGTAGCTTGGAGAGATGTACATGTTCTCAGTTTACTCTTTAGTATGCTATTTCAACTGCTATGGCTCTATTTTATTTCTACTAATATCTTAACAAGTAAAGCTCATGTTTCTATTTGAAAGTGACCAAAGTAAAGTTTTCTACAGAAGCATAAAACTAAGTTTATTTAGGTTGCTCTGCCTGCCTGCTAATGTTCTCGCCACTCTGTGTACAAAAATTTTAATCCATGGGCCTTGGAAGACACTCAAGATTCAAAATAGAGAAGAACAGTCTATCTACAACTCATGATCACTGCATTAAATGTTTGGAAACTAGATTATAGAGGTGACAACCACTTGCGACAGCTCAGTAACACGGGTTCTGGACCTAAGCAAGATGGACCTGAAACTCAGTTCCAGCTGTTACTAGTTGTGTGATATTGAGTGAGTTGCTTAACTGCTACAAGTTTCAGTTTTCTCTTAGAAAAGAATGAAGATAATAGTATTTCCTCCTTCTTAAATTATTGTGAATATTCAATATCTTATTATTTACAAAGTATTTTAAGCAGTACTGAGCATGTTTTAGAACTCACTCTTATGGATGTGTATGTCTGTATTTCTGTGTGAGTCTCGTAGCTTCTATACTCTGGTAACTTCCATATATTCATTGTCTCATTTAATCTTGACAGCAGTCCCTGTAGGGACTGAACTATTACCCTAATTTTACAGAAGAAGAAAGAAGACAAATAGAGGTGAAGCATGCCATTTCAGGTTACACAGTATGAGCCAGAGCCCAGGGAAAATCCTAGATGACTGTGGCTCTAAAACATGGGCTCATTCCACGAGGCCATAGCACCCTAAGAATGTCTGAAGACTCTGAAATCTCCAACGTCTGAGGACTCTGAAATTTTTGATATTTATCAAAGTCTCAAAAGATGAGATCAAATTGACAAGATCCTGAAATGGAATTAGTCCCTGTCCCCTGGGGTGCTAAAGTTGTTGCTGTCACTCATTCTTGACCTAGACTAGATGTGAATGCAGAACTCAGAATGAAAAGCTCCAAGGGGTTATCTTTCCCTGAGTTCATATGGTCCCTAGAAAGTTCTCTAAATACTTTCAATCAAGGGCTTAGAAAAATTTTTAAAAATAACCTTGCACATACAATTAGAAACTGGCATATGGGGAATTTAATATGAGATGAAATTGTCTATGATTATCATGAACTACTTGAAGGAAAGGGCTTTGAAGAAATTACCTCAGATTCTCAAACTGGATACAAAGTGATCTAAGGGAGCTTTGTGCTGGTAGAGCAGAAACGCACTTAAGGTCTCAGTCAAGAGACCCTTCACTTTTATCAGAGGGAGACGCAAGACTAAAGGAGTCTATGATGATTGTAATAAGGACTATAGTGTTGTAGTGATAATAGTGACTATTACAGAAATGTAAGACATGAAAATATTTTAAAAGTGATTGTGAAATA
Source organism: Petromus typicus (assembly GCA_004026965.1). Lineage (NCBI taxonomy): Eukaryota > Metazoa > Chordata > Mammalia > Rodentia > Petromuridae > Petromus > Petromus typicus. The sequence continues at coordinate 35,621 of PVIR01012813.1, read as the reverse complement.
ATCCCTTTCACATAAAAGTCATGATTCCATGTGAATGTGCATGCATAAGAGGATTAGATATTTAAAATAAACTTAGGTCTGTGTTTACTAGTAAAGATGCATTAGGAAGAAAGAAGAAAAACCATATGACTAAGCATGATTCTTTTTAGTTAAAAGTTCACAAAAGAAATCCCCTTTAAGGAACCAAATGAATGTGTTTGTGTGTATGTTTCCAAAACTAAATAAATAGATGTGTGCATAAGTCACTTCCTTGAGGCCGGGGATTTAGCTCAGTGGTTTCGGTGCCTGTCTTACAAGTGCAAGAGCCTGGGTTCAATTCCCTGGTACCTACATACAGTACTGGGTGTAGAGACTCACACCCAGCAGCAATCAGTACCACATACCACAGTGAGGGAGTGGTGGCTCAAGCCTGTAACCCCAGCACTCGGGAGGCAGAGGCAGGAGGATTGCTGTGATGTGAGTTTGAAGCTGAGCTCAGGGCCAGCCTGAACTACAAAGCAAAACCCTGTCTCAATATATGACCCAGTCATTCCCCTGCTAGATTCATATCACAGTAACATATGTGCACCCATGTTTATAGCAGCCCAATTTGTGATTGCTACATCTTGGAAACAACCCAAGTGTCCATCAACTGGAGACTGGATAAAAAAGCTGTGGTTCTTCTACAGAATGGAGTATTACTCTGCCATAAAAAATGATAAATTTGAATCATTTATACTTAAATGGACATATCTTGAGGATATCCTCATAAGTGAAATAAATAGGTCACTGATAGGTAAATATTGCATCTTTTCTCTGGTATGAGAAGATAAAGATGTAAATGAGTCCTAGCACTGTATGTTATATATTGTGAAATAGAAAATGCTCAATGTAAAATAGGGTGAAGGGGGAAAATGTTGAGATTGTAACAAAAAAGTAAGGAAACAAATTTTATGTATATGGGGGGGTGGTAGGGTGGGTAGGGCTATGGGAAAAAATGAGAATTAAGTTGTGTGTTATACTGGTGCAAATCCCCATTATGGAGTACAATCATGATGTGTATATTTAATGTACCAATAAAGATTTAAAAAATAAATAAATAAATTTCAAAGCTAAAAAAAAAAGAAAATACTCAAAGTAAAATAGGGTGAAGGGGGAAAAATAATGAGATTATAATAAAAAAGAAAGGAAACAAATTTTATGTATATGGGGGGGTGGTAGGGTGGGTAGGGCTATGGGAAAAAATGAGAATTGAGTTGTGTCTTATACTGGTACAAATCCCCATTATGGAGTGCAATCATGATGTGTATATGTAATGTACCAATAAAGATTTAAATTAAAAAACTAAAAATTAATAAATAAATAAGTCACTTCCTTATTCCCAGAATAAAATATCCAACACCCACAAGTTAAAGAAGAAGTTTATCTGGCTTATAGTTTCAGAGCACTCAGCCCTTAGTCAGCTGGCCCCAGAGAAATGTCAGGAATTGGGGTGTGTCATAGAAAATCTGCTCAAGCCATGTTCCCTAGGACATGAAGGAAGGACAAAAATAGACCCTTCTAGATCATGCCCCTAGTTATTTGGCTACCTCATATAGGCCCGGTCTTCTACCAGCACATCCAGCTATGAACGAATCAGTAGATTAATCCACTGATATTTATAGTGTCCCTGGAAGCCAAGGAGCTTCCAAATTTTGCACAAAATTTTAAGGATAAGTTTAACATCTAAATCATACCAAGTTGGAAGGATATACATCAAGTCACGGATTTACTAAGGAGTACAGGAGCAAGGCTTGTAGAAGATAGTTAACATGGACTTTATGCAATTTCATATTGAACTATTTTCCTTCTTACAACAATTGTGTGTTACACTCATAATTTTAAAACATCAAATAAGAAAATATTAAATTTTAAACTCATACTATGAATTATGTCCTATGATACAATGTTGATAGTAAGAGAGGGGAGAGAACATACATCCAATAAGGAGACTAGCTGAGTTACTTTCCTAGGTAAGTCTAAAGCTGTAGTCTTTCTGTTACCCAAGGCTGACTGAAGAGCCCTACATATCAGGGCAATAATTAGTTCATGTGTTCCATGCTAGCATCTTGCTGGCCAACAGCAAGCCAATTGATAAAATATGTCACAATTTACCTCAAACAGGTGTTTCTTCACAATATTCTACTTGAAAATCTTTGCCCTATTTCATCTAAAATCTTATGATTCATCCTCCTATGATGCACTGCTTTGTTCCATGTAAAAAGTTTTGTGATCTCAGCAGTTGCTTCAGGTGAAAAGCAAATGAAGAAAACATAAATCCTATTCAAAATCCAGTATCTGTAAGACCTGAGTCAAATTTATTTGTACCAACTGTTATTTAATTTTTTTAAAAAAAGGGTTCAAAAAGGGGGCCTGACTGACACTATGATTATTTATTTATATAGTTAGAACAAAGGAGATTAGCCATCTCCTCTTGTCTAATAAATACGAAGTTCCTATCAGCCACCACTAGTATTGTTTTTATTCTATATGGAGGCAATCATGCTTTCTGATATGCCCCATTAAAAACTGAGGATGGAATTATGCTACCAGCCTGTTCCTGCCATCTTCACTCTAAAAAACTGAGATGCAATCTACCAAAGAAAAGTAAAAATAAAAGCCGCATTTTAAATGTAACTCAAGGTAAGCATTTGTGAAAACTTAAATTACCTTAATTCCTCTAAAACATTAGCTATACCCATAAGTGAAACATAAAATGTAAATTTTATAACCTTGTCAGCATGATTCATTGAAATTAAAATAATCAGCTATAGGAAAGTCAGCCAAACAATTCTGCTTGCCTTAAAAAGAACGTGAATGTTTAATAGTCAATCATGAAAAAGCTCAAAATACTCTACTTCCTTATGTTTATAAATGGTGTTGCTATTGCTTACACAGTGAGCTTTTTACCTTTAATCATTTCAAGACTTGTGATTTTAAAATCATATTTTAAAACGACAGTAAACATTTAAGTTTTTAAATTTGCTAAATTATTCTACTTTTACTTTTGACAGATCCTCCACCCCAGTTCTTGGTACAGCTCCAACAAAATCAGGAGGCACCGGTAACTACAGGAGTCACTTTTGTCCAAGGGTGCCTCCCTGTCACATCATTCCTAAATAGACTTCCTTGGATACAGAAACCTGGGGTGATTTTGTATCTCCATGGACACTGTTGCTTGGACTACATATTTCCTTCTTGGGAAGGTTACTTCTATCTGCATAATAGCTGCTTTTGAGGCCCAACAGTTTCTCAAAAACAAAACTCATACAAGCCAAACACAGCAGCCATCACACCCATAATTGCAGCCAGTCTAATTACAACCAGATCGTCTTCTTCACTCACTGTCATCTTTCTTCCCCTGGCTTCCTGGGGGAACAATGACAATAAAGTATAAACACTTAACTATGCTTGAAGATGGTGAGCACAGCAGGGCCACGAGAGAGGCAGGTGAGAGGGGACTCACGTACCAAACATGTAAGCTTCAATTATTAGGCTTCACTTCTCAGAAGCAGGAAATTTTGTAGGAAATTTTAAATCACCCATGTCCATGTTATGAGAAAGTGCTCATAAATAACAACTTTAAATTTTCTGTTTAATTTATCTCCTAAAATTGTCTGTTGCGACATAGTGAAGGTTTCATTACTTTGTAAATAACTTAGCTTTAATCTGTAGTAACCTTTTTACTATTTTTTTACTATCATTAAGCCATTTTTATAAAATGGACAAAGTTATTTGTAACATTCAAGGAATTCATAACTGGACTACAGCGTTTATGCAGCAACAGTCATACTTCATTAGAATTCCAAGAAGTCAACTAAATTAACAATTTCAACTTTCTCCAACACTTAGTTCCAAAAAGGTGAGCACCTTAATTTCAAGAGATTTGAGTACAATTTGTTACAAATACTAGCAGAATTAAAAGGATAACAAGATAAATGAAAGATCTTGACTACTATTTAAAGGAAGAAATGTATTATCACGTAAATGATCACAGTGCACTTATACAAGAGCTATAGTTATTTACTTGACAGTTGGGAGAACCTAAACAAATCACTTCACGTTTCTGGACCTTAACTTTCTTTATTAAAAAGACGATAAGAGTATAGGGGGCAACAATATCGGCTGAGTGGAGGGAAGGTTCAGTATTCTATGGTCACTGGCTGTATTACCTAGGCTAAGCCACTGAAGAGATTCTTGATCTGCAGAATTAGAATATTTCTTTTTTCTGAATAATTATTTTCTCTCCAAATTCACATGCTAAAATCCTAACTCCTTTAGAGTTGAGAGAGCCCTCATAAATGAAATCAGTACCCAAAGAACTCTTACCCTTTCCACCATGTCTGGACATAGCAGCAGAATGACTACAGTCAGAAAATGGACCCTCAGCATGACACCAAAACTTCTAGCTCCTTGATCTTTGATTTCACAGCCTGCAAGACTCTGAGGAATAAATTTTTGTTTATAAACTACTCAGTTATGAGTATTTCATTTTAGCAGCCCAAATAGACAACAACACATATTAACAGAACAATCTCAGAAAAAGTACTTTTTTCATCCATTTGCTGAATTTCATTTCAGAATGGAAAGTTTGAGAAACAGATAAAAAAATAAATTTTCACATACATCTTTGACTGTTCAAATAATTTGATGGATGCCTTCAGGACACTTCTTTTCCTGAAAAAAAAATAAGAAAACTAATACCAATCTCATCTCTCAGGGTTTTCATGAAAATGAACTTCGATAACTAAAAAGTACATTTAACAACTCTTGGTATATAATAAATGCACAATAAATGAAAACCACTCTTGGGCTCTCCATATGCCTGTCTTTTTTCACTCCTAAACCATGACATTCAATATGCCCATTGGGAAATATTGTAGAAATCACAAGAACTGAGATAAATCTAAGATTTCAACCGAAAAGCATTACCACATATCAAATCAGATATATTCAAAACTAGCCTAAAGATAAAAAATGATTATTGAGACAAAATAAGTTCTGGGTTGTGATATTAACTTGTAAAATTAACAATGTGGAAAACATCCATGAAAATCTGTTGGTTTTAGTGTGGTTTTTCCAGTGTAATTCATAGAAGACTAAGTTAAACAATATGAACAATACCTTGTCTTGCTGCTGTAGTGTGGATATGTTGTTGAACAGTGGCAATGTTGTCAAGGTGACAATATTTAAATAGTGGGGCTTTCAGAGGTGATGACGTCATGAAGCAGCCTCTTTATCAGTGGAATCAAGAACCTTATAGAAGAGGCCTTACACACCACTGGACTAGCTTCTCTGCTTGTCCTCCTTCATTTTCTCATGTAAAGACACAGGAAGGTCATCTCCAGGAGTCAAATGTTGATACTTTCATCTTGGACTTTTTAGCCCAGAACTGTGGGAGGCTGAGGCAGGAAGCCTGCAAGTTCCAGTCCAGTCTGGCCAACTTAGCAACTTGACAAAATACAGTCTCAAAATAAACAGTAAATAAATAAAAAAGACTGGCGATAGCTCAGTATAAAGACCCTGGCTCAGTCCCAAGTAATCACACACACACACACACACACACACACACACACACACACACACACACACACACACACACATTAAAACAAAAATTTTGCCAGACTGCACATAGCCTCATTCCATTTGATAATGTTGGTATTTACATTGTCTTTAAGCTGTTGTAACCTACTATATAGATGTGATAAGAAATGATCTTGAACAACAGCTTGAAAAATCACTAGAATGAAAAATCACTAGTCTTCTTATTTGCTTACTTTTTTATCATTGTAACTACTTTCTAAAACACTTGACTTCTCATTTTTTTTTCTAATGAGACACATGCTTTAACATGCATCAACTGTCCTAAAATAGACTTAACAGCTATCCTAAGAGCCTACAATTCAAAAATGATAGAGCAGAAATTTAAACAGATTAAATCACTAAGTTAATTTGTATTTTCACCTCTTGATCCTGTGTGAAATATTCAAAAAGAACAAAAATTCTGAAAAAAATAAATATAGGTGTTTTCTCCATCCGTTTTCTTTTACCTCTTACACCAGCTTCACTATTAGTCTTAAGAAATTGGATAAGACTTAAAAAGCCCCAAACTTAGTGTAGATGCTGATAACTGAAGGCAAATCGTGACTACACGGCACCTTACAGTAATTTGTGGAACTCAGTATATAGCTCAAGGAAACCTGTCTTCTTATCTAGTTAATGTGTTTTCTAATCTCAGAGCAGCAGGACTCAGATGTTAGGATGATGTTGTTCTTTACTATTCTACTTTTAAGCATTATTTCTTTTGCTCCTTGGGAAGTGAAGAACTCTCAAGTCAATCAATACAACTATTGACTCTTCTGGAAATCAAACCAAGTAAGAACATTTGGTCTAATGTAACTTAAGTATTTTATTCACCCTGGAGTCTTAAAAATAAATTCAGGTGTATTGTGATCTAATCTCTGGGCATATACAAGAGTTTGTGTTTGTTAGTATTTATGGGAAGGATAAATTTGAGAATCAAATTTTCCCTCATCTTTTCCCAATTTCTTTAGCGCAACAGTTCTCATAACAAGCAAACTGATGCAAATCTGCCCACAGAGCATCTTCTTTCTGTGCAGTTCTTAGATTCAATATTTCCCAATTTAAGTTCCAACTATAAGAATGACAGATTTTTAACAATAAAAGTGTAAAGGAAGACCTAATCATTCCTAAGGAAGGAAAGATATCTCTGTGCACAAAGATTGATGGGCACTTCCGCCAGGAAAAGTGGATGTAAAAACTGGTATATTTAGAATCAACTGAAGAACTAAAAAAAACACAATTGTTTTTGTTTTGAAGTAGATAAACTTATGCTTTTATGTTTTTACTTAGTTCCCAGGTAATTCTGAAACTCATCGAAGTCTAAAAATCACTGCCATTGCAGACATTAACACAAATTCTCCAAGTACAGTAACTCAAAAACCTTTTCCTGACATTTTCACAGCCATTCAGCCATAGGAATCCTTATACAGGTGTGTGGAAGTATAAATAATTAAAAGTTTTGGACACTCATTTGGCATTAAGAGTAAAGTTAAAGATGCTCACTCCTTTGTACTACTGTTAAATGTGTCTTCTAGAAAATCTCTTGCAGCACAGATTTATTTTTGAAGCTTTTCAGATAAACAAGATAACAGAAAAATACTACACAGCAAACTACCCACATAAGAAAATACCTTTGCAAGTGCTACAGAAGGACAGACAAGAGATCAGAGTAACAGTTACAGCATCACAAGGAAACAGGAACAATGGTGAGGTCAGAAAAGATAATTTTACAAGGCATGTATCACTCCTTTTCCAGTAATGGGCAGTATACTATGGAGAGAGGGATCATTCACTAGAGAAAAAGAAAAGGAAATAAGCCTAGGACTTTGCTTTGGACTCCAATACCACGCCTACTCTAGTAAAACCCAGTGCTGGAAAACCCCTGTCATCTCTGACTCCAGCATGCTATCCATTAAACGAGACTCCAAGTATGGCCCAATGCAAGACAACAACATGCTGAAAGATGGAGCCAAGTTCCAGCCCACATCACTGTGAACTGTTGGCAGTGGGCTCTGTTTTCAGAAAAATCTCAGAATAGACAGGCCTCAATAGCTGTGAGATTCAATGTGTTTCACACCCCACAGTTGTGCCAGCTCAAGTGACTCCAGGATTCTAATCACATGCTGAACCAGCTCCAGGGCTGTGAGCCTGTGAGCTCCAGGGCTGGTTTCACTGGCTGCAACAGTCATGGTTTAGGAGCTACTAGTACAGAAATAACAGCAGCAGTCAAAAATTGACTGATCACAACCTGCTTGAAGTTTATGAACAAGCTTATTATACAGAGAACATGCCAAGACAAAACAGAACTATGAAAACTGGTATAAACACCTACTTGTTCACTTTGCAGAAATCAGTGCACGACCACAGGGATCAAGAACATCCAGGGAATCATGATGTCATCACACTGACAAAGGTGCTGATATCTAATGGTGGAGAGATCAAGACTGACTGCCTGACGAAGAACGCAAAATAATTGCTTTAAGAAAGTTCAGTGAACTTCAAGAAAATACAGAGAAGCAATTCAAAATTTACTAGAGAAATTTAACAGAGACATCAAAAATTTTAAAAATCAAACAGAAATTCTGAACTAAAGGAAAAATACAACAGGCAGCAACAACAGCAAAACTGATTGCAGATAAGTGAAAAAGTAATATATTTAACATAATAGAATTGGACATAGTAGATTTTTTTGAAAATGCAGAGAAGAGAAAAAGAATGGAAAGGAATGAAGAAAGCTTATAAGATTTTTGGCACACCATCAAAAGAGCGGACTTATGAGTCACTGATGCCCAATAAAGAGTAAACATAATAGGATAGACAGTCTATTTATAGAAATAATGGCAGAAAGCTTTCTAAATCTGTCTAGAGAAAGATTAAAATATCCTGGTTTGGGAAGATCAAAGGTCCCTGATCAAATTTGCTAAAAGTTAGACTAGCAAAAAAACACTACAGTAAAACTGACAGAGGTCAAAGGCAAAGAAAAGGTGCTGGAAACAACAAATGAAGCAAATAATATATAAGTAAGCTTCAAAAATAAATGCATATAGGTCAACAGTCCTGATGGAAACATCTTCAACAAAACAATACCAAATCAACTTCAACAATAATTTTAAAGATATCATCATAGTCAAGCTAAATCAAACTCTTCAGCAAATGAACTTAACAGATGCCTACAGAGAATTTCACCCCACAAAGTCAGAATCTACGTTCTTCTCAGCTGCTCACAGATCATTTTGCAAAATAGACCACGTGCTAGTTCATAAAACAAGTTTGAGTAAATGCAAAGGAATTGAAGTTATCCCCTGTATACTGTCAGGCCACAGAGCCTTGAAATTGGAGCTAAATAGCAAAAGAAAGTCCAGGACCATCACAAACACATGGAAACTGAACAACACTCTGCTGATCAACCAATGGGTTACAAAAGAAATTAAACAATTCTTAAAACTAAACAGTAATCCAAATACAACATATGGAAATTTATCAGACATAAGGAAAACAGTTCTACCAGAAAAATCATAGCAGTGAACACTTACATCCAGAAAACAGAGCAAGCTCAAATAAACAATCTAGCACTGCACCTCAAGCAACTAGATAAAGAGGCACTAGACAAACAAAGCTCATAGTAGGCAAGAAATTATAAGGATCAGTGTGGAAATTAATGCAGTGGAGACTAAGAGAACAATTTAAAAAATCAACGAATCAAAGAGTTTGTTTTTTGAAAGGATAAACAAAATTGGCAGACCCTTAGTCAACCTTATCAAACAAAGGAAAGAAAAGGCCCACATTTATGCTATTAGGGATGAAAAGGGGGAAATTACCACAGAGATAAATTCATTTTATCAATGGAAATCAATATTTGTAAACCAATAGATGTGGTACATAATATTAGCAGAGTGAAGGATAAAAACAGTAAGATCATTTCAATAGATGTATAAAAACATTGGACAAAATTCAAAATTCTTTTATAGTATAAATTCTCAAATAAACTAGAGAAGGAATCGTCTTCCTTGAAATTGGAGCTAAATAGCTCCAATTTTTCCTTTATGTAATCAAGGCTATAGCTAATAAAGCTAACACATTGAACGGAAAAAACCTAAAGCATTTCTTAAGACCTGAAAAAAGGACAGAAATGTGCACTTTTGACTTGTCTATTAAACAGCACTCAAAATCCTACTCAAAGCAATGAGGCAAAAGAAAGGAATAGGGCACATTCAAATCAGAAAGGAAGAAGTTCAATTATCCCTCTCTGCACAGACATAATCTTACTTATGAAAACCCTAAAGAGATAGTGAGAAAACAATGAGGATAAGTTAAGCAAAGTTACAGGATAAAAAATCAACCCAGCAAACGAACAGCACTTCCAAACACTAATAGTGAAGGGCCTACAAAGGAAGTCAGAAAAACAACTTCATTTCCTTAAAATCACTATTTAAGAAAAAAACAATTTGGAATTAATTTAATCAAGAAAAGAAAATATCACTGTGTGGAAACCACAAATTTTAAAGCAGGAGCCTAGAGGTTTTAGGATAGAATTGCAGCCTCCAAGGCAGGGACGCTTGGGAGGGGCCTGGCAGATGAGGCTTGCTCAGGGCATGGCAAGCAGGAAATGAAGAAGTACCAAGGGTGGAAGGAAGGACACAGCCCCTTTCAGGCTGGTGTCTTCTGGGACCCAAATCCTCTAACCAATTATCACCTTCCAACATCATATTAGTAAGCTGTGCATGCACTGGTCCTCTGATGAGTGTCACCTCCATGACCCAATCATCTACCAAAATCCCCACTTAGGATTTCATGACACTTTAGGAGGACATCTAGATATAAACCGCAGCATAGATGCCTCTTTGAAAGCTTCTATCTCTTCCTAAAAATGCCATCAAATTATGTATCTACAGAGGTGAATTATTCTATTAATGAAACTAGAGCCCTCATGATCCAATAACTTTCCAAAAGGATTTTTGCTGAAAACCATGGCAACATGTGGCCTTTGGGGCACATTTAGATCTCAACCATAACATCTACATGTACAGCATAATTCCTAGCAACACACAAAGGACATTTTTCACAGAAATTTTGAAAAACATGTCCAAAGTTAATATGAAGCTGTAAATGCCCCGGAATATCCAAAGCCATCTAGAGCAAAAGGAGCAGAGGGACTTTGTACTGTCTGACTTCAAAATATGCTACGAAAAGCTGATAGTCAAAACTGCATGACACTGGCATAAAAAATGTAATTCACTGGAACAAAATGAAGAGCCTAGAAATATACCTGTGTGCTTATGGTCAACTGATTTTCAACAAAGGTGTCCAAGAGACAGTGTAAGAAGAACAAAATTAGATATTTAAATATATAATAATTAGATAAATAAACATTAACTCAAAATAAATTAATTAAACTACTAGAATAAGGAAATGGTTTACACTATTACTCTGGGCAAGGACATTATTGTACCATTTGTCAAAAAAACACAGCCAAAAAAAGTCATAAATAGACAAAAGCACAACATAAAGTTAAAAATCTTCTGAACAGTAAAGAAAATTAATAGAGTAAAGACAGAATTTGAATAAAAGGAAAATATTTGTAAACTATACCTCTGATAAATGATTAATATTCCAATATATAAGAAACTCAAATAGCTCAACAGCAGAAAAGAAAATGCAAAAAACAGAAAATGATTTTGAAATGCAAAAAAAAAAAAGGGCTGAATAAACATTTTCCAATTTTTAATTGAGAATTTTGGTAAGCTTGCTACCATTGCCAGAGAGAGAAACAGGTTCAAGAAATAGAAATCTAGACTTCTATGCTAGGTATGGAAAGACTGAAATATCCTGCTCTCTACCAATACAAAATTTAAAAACAAAGTCTTGAGAAAAATACTGATATAATGTTCTGATATATTTTTCAAGTTTGAAAACTTGCATTCTCTGTGTGAAGAGACACATGCTTGTAACCCCAACACTCTGGGAAGCTGAGATAGGAAGATCATAAATTCAAGCCCAGCCTGGGCAACTTAACAACTTAGCAAGAAGTCTCAAAAAGAGAAATTAAATAAAGATGTGGAATGTAGATCAGTATGAAGATACTGTTTTCATTGCCCAGAACCACAAGAACAAAAAGCAAACCTTCAAAAAGATGTGTTAATGAATTAACATTCCTGCCAAGTTCTCATTTTTTTATGGTTGTTTTGGCCTGTTTTACATACATATCTTGTACAGGGTTTGTTAATTAAGAGAAAAATTCCTTAAACTTTTTTACATTTTTCTTAATTCAAATCTAAGATACTTATTTCTATAAAATTATAGAACCATATATACTATTGTAGCACATTCTCACATTCATTTACATAAAAAGAGTGGGACATAACTGTTCATGACAATTTTAGCACTTTACAAACTTTATCAGAAATGTCAGAGATGTAACTCAGTGATGCCACCACCTGCCTGGAAATCTTAAGATCCTGAGTTCAATTCCTGGTGCACCAAAAAGAAAAGAAATGTCAGGGGTCAGGTGACACTAACAATATCTGTCTTACCTGAAATTGAGTAATTGATTTACACTTCTCCATTTAAGGTTAAAAATAAGTTGAATGCTGAGAATTATGCAGGAGACAACTCTCCATTATCCCAAACAAGCAAATATTAATATAAAAGAGAGCATTGTGAACATATTTGAAATCTAAAATCTACACACTGCATTACTTTTTGTTTTGTGACTTACATATTCTCATACTTTGGTATTTTGAAATAAGTACCATTTTTTCCAACCTTATATTTCCAAGAAAAATCCCTGTTATTAATATAACTCTAGGTCATTCATTTGTGTCTTGATAATACTCTTTACAAATAGTCCTTTGGAGGAATGTAGATTAAGTCTTAAACTGTATGACACTATTATATGACTATGCTCATATGAGATAATTTCTCAAGAATATTTATGTAGAAATGAAATTCTAAATCATTAATGTTTAATATTTTAGTATTTCAATTTTACTAAATATCTCCATGATATTAGGGAGACAAATTATGCTTTCATGTGTTTTATTGGTCATGCAGGATTTCTTCTAAGTTAGCTCTTTATTTTTCTGTTCATCTTTGTGATATCTTACTGAATTGCAAAAGTTTTTCCTAAAGATGCTGTAAACAAGTTTAGATGGCAGGCTGGAAATTTATTTATCTGTAAGCCTTAGTGAGGTGTCATGGACAAATAAAAACCTCAGACTTCAAGGTTATAAACACATACATTGTGAAAATATTGCCACAAGCAAATATACATATATATATATATATGTAAAACACTTCATATAATAATTAGTGGGAAAGTGAGAATATTTAAGATGCATTCAGCAAATTTCAGGTGTGTAATATTTATTATTAATTAAAGTCATCATGCTATACTTTAGGTTTTTATGACTTATTAAATTTATAACTACTTCTTTGTGCCCTTAAGAAATATCTCTTAATTTCCACAACCTGTCAATACTGGTAATCCCCATCACACTTTATGTGTGTATGTGATCAGATTCTTAGATTTCATATACAAGTAAGGGAGAGTATGCAGCATTATTCACAATATCTACAGTATAGAAGCAAAGTAAATTTCTATTCACTGATGAATAAATGATGGAATAAGAAATTAGAGAGAGGGAGAGAGTGTGTGTGTGCGTGTGTATGCGCGTGTGTGTGTATGTGTGTATGTGTGTGTGTGCTAGAATATTACTCAGCCTGAAAAAGATCCTACCTTTTGCAACAATGCAGATAAAGTTGAAGAACATTATGCTCAGCAAAATAAGAGAGGCTGAAAATTTAAATATTCAATAGTCATTACTTGTAATTTGATTTTGGATTAAAATCTTGCTACTCTTTGCTCAACTTGATTATTTTATTGAAAATACAAGATTGCAAGGGAAATCATTTTTAAACTGGTTCGATTTGGTATCATTTTTCTATAAGAAATTATGTCTTTTGAGAAATTATTCAAGCAAAACAAGAATACTTAAATAAATTGAAAGCTAACATTGGTAAAAGAATATAATGGGAATTCCAAAAATAGGTTAATTTATTTTCTAATTCAATAAACAAATGTCATAATGTTCAGCACAAAAGATACATTCACTAACAAAATCTTTGTTGTTTGTTTTCTTTGATGCAGATTATCAAGTACTGTACCTTTACATTAAGCTATATTACCACCTCCTTTTAACTTTTTTATTTTCTGAGTCTTGCTAAGTTGTTAAGTTCCCCTAGCTGGATTCAAACATGTGATCCTCTTGCCTTCGTCTCCTGGGGTGGTGGGATTATTGACATTGCACCACCACACCTGCCTAAATTTCTGTGACATATATAGGCTTCATTGAATTTTATTTCAATAAAACACATTCCACTAATTTAAATTTATTGTTTAACAGACAAGCAAACCCAGATCCAAAGAGATTACATGTTTTTCCTGAGAGCATAGAGATAAATAGTGGAGTCAACTTCTCCAACGGGTAAAAATATTAAGTAACTCTGTAGAATATTTGTATTCCTTAAGTCTTCCCTATTGTAACGCTTGTTGTGAATAATTTCAGTATTAAAAATGTGAAAGTTAAGTGACAAGACCGAAGTGGTAAATCTGGTTTGTGATTATGGATAAGTACAGCTATTTAACTGCCAACAAAAGAGATTTGTGGAAGTCATGAAAGTTTTATGGCAAGAAATAAACTAACAATGTCTCCTTATTTACTTCTATTGGGCCTTTGAAAAAGTCCAATCAATCAGCTTTTTCTCTTGGAGATTCTGAACAATTTAAAATGACATCCAGGAAAACGAAATCACATTATCAATTTGATTATTACTAAAGCTTGACCAGAGAAGGCAGATTTGATGTCAGATCTCAAACTTCGTCCTCAGTAACTTATCCCGACTCAGTCACAGTCACTTTAGGGCACAGAGCCTGCCCCAGAGAGCTTCCCAGAGCAGCACGGAAAGCCACACAGGTTATCGGTGGTGAGACTCACCCCAGAGCAAGAAGAAACAGAATGCCCGACAGTACCCACGTCCCCATGCATTCCCACCCTTCCTCCTGTGGGAAGACGTAATAAAATGTGCCCAGAAAAAATTTATCCACCACTTCTTTTCTGGGTAATAGAACAAAAGACTCTTCTGGGAAGCAAAATCTAGAGACATATGGATGCTTCATTTATCAGTTGGAATTCCATTAAGAAACCACTGCATATTTCAACCAGGGGATGAAGAGCAGAATGGAAGATCTGTGCACAGCGCTCCAGGAGAGGGAAAGAGGACAATAACTTGGCCAGAAGCTCAAAAGAACAGGCTATGTGGTTGACATCTGTATTGATTGTCTCATTACTAGGGCACAGTACCTGACACCTATGATTGAAAGGAGGTATATCAGAGTTCACTGGAAGTATACATTTAATATTTTATATATATATATATAATTATATATATAGTTATATATATTTTATATATATATATATGCATTTACCTATAAAATTTACTAAATAGGCTTATAATAGTTTTCTGCAGAATCAGGGGTAGAAGAATGCAAAATGGTTGTCTATGCACTGCAGAGTTGGAGGCTCCAGTGGAGTTCAAAGGCCTGGAGTTTATTGTAGGGTGCTGTGAGTCGGTGTTGGAAAACAGAAGGGTGTGTATTGCAAAGCTAAAGAGTTTGTGCTGGAGCCTAAAAGAACGGGAAACAGTTATCCAGAGCCACTGACCACGACTCAAGAAGCGAAAGTGCTGACTTCCTTCCTTTCCTTTTGACTGGGCCTAGGCTGCAGTCATACCAAAAGGTGCTGCCATATCCAGAGCAGGTCTTCCCTCCTGTTTACAGCCTGTCAATCACTCCTGCACAGACAAACCCAGAACTGTGCCCCCCTGATCCACTAGTGGTTTCTTAATCCATTCAACTTGATGCCATAATAAACTTTCACAGGAGGAGCAGTTTATTTGGCTCCTGGTTTCAGGGTTCAAGCCTGTCAGTCACCTGGCTCCAACGCAGGAACACCGAGGTGAAAAGGTAATAGGACAAAGTTCATGAAGGCCAGAAGCGGTGAGGGGGAATAGGGCCAGAGAGGGAGGAGCCAGGGCCACATAGAGTCAGTAAGGGCACATCCCACAACTCACTCAGACAGCAGGTACACTCAGAAGTGCGCTTTGCTAATCCCAAGTCAATCAAGTTGACCATTTAGCTTACGTGTCACAGCGCTCTAAAACCTAAAGAACAAGATGAAGAACTGGGGTGGCAGTAACCAAAGCGTGGCAAAAAGGTGAGGTTTTAAGAAGGAAGGAAAAAGCAACCATCAGCCCATAGATACCGAGGGAAGAACCAGCAGAGCAAACACACTAAACCTTGTCTCTCTCCTCACTCTGAGTCCTCCTGTCAGTGCCGCCTACCTGGCATCCCTATTACCGCCAAGAAAACATGGCATATGTGGTATCAATCAAGCAGTCTCCCAGATACAGGACAGAGCCTCTCCTGATAGAAGATAGGTCTAACCCAGCTCTTGGTGTGCTTCAATACATCAACTCACAAATAGGGCTTGGGTTCCTGAAGACATACCTGTCTTCAGTGCCCAATCAGAATGAAAAACAAATGTGGCCCAAAGTGTATCTCAGAACTTTAGACTTCATAGGAAGAATAACCAGATTGCTTACAAGAAACAACTTATTGACAGGATTTTTATTATTAAAATTAAATATAAACAAATGCTTCTCATAAATAACTACCTATGCAATTTCTTATAAAATTTATGAGATGGCCATGGAGATAGACTCATTATTCCACCCATTAAGATTATACATATAGGAAACAATTCCTTGTCATATATCTCTTTTATATCTGTAGATAGATACACAGTTAACACATGTATTTGTGTATGTAAATAATGATGAGAACTGTTGAATGAATGATGATTTTGGTGTAATCTGGAGAACATGAAGGAGATGGCTATGAGGCCATTTATTAAATACCTGGAACTTTCTCCCAAGTTTAGTTTCACTTGAACCCACTTCATATTTCCATAAAAATGTCAAGTCCATTTAAAAATACTACTACTAGGGTTCAGATTCTAAACTGTCATTTCATCGCTGCAGAAATGTTTACCTAATACTGGAACTGTGCTGACATTTTGTCAACATTTAAATTTTGTTTTAGATTATTCACCTTTTCAAAATCATGAACAGAAGAACCAGTTTTTTATTAACAAATCAAGCATAAGAAGAGACTTAATTATGTCATTTATGGAAAGTCTTTAGAAACCTACCTCTTGGGGGAGCATAGACCATCTCTGCACTCTACCCTGACGACCGTGTTCACATCTCTAATCACAAAAGCGTCAGTCAAAACTAACGCTTGATGGTTTGGTTCACCTCTGTCTACAGTCTCCCAGTCCTTTCAGCCTGTACCATTCATGTCATTTATGCTCTTTTCTAAAAACACATTGTCTCAGTTGTATTTTTGACAGTTCCAATTCATTGACTGCATACAATTTTCAAGCATTGTATATTTCTTTAAAACTTTGAAAGGACATTCAGTGCCATATAAGTGACTCACATTAGAATTCATGTTGAGAATGTCATAACCTAACTGTAGAAAAAACAGCAACGTATGCTTGTGATCTTAAAGCTGTAGTCACAAGTGCTTGCCATTCATTCAGGAAATTACTTTTGTTTGTAGAAGATATTAGGCATGGTTTGGGTCCCAAAATGTGGATAGATATGATAAAGGTATGATCTCCAAAGAGAGGAAAACTGGTAAAGTAGAATACACTATTTTCAAGAATTTTGGGTCAACATTGTCAGGATCCTGCTTCAGATGTTTTATTTCTCTGGGATATATACCTAGCTCCTTGCTCTTTTTGTCTTGCTTCATCTTTTCAACAATCTAGACAAGAACCAAAAAGTGTATCCTCCACTTTTCAATTGCAAAGCAAGCAGCATGAGGATATGATCCTGCATCTAAGGGTTCATTAGAGTAGAAGTATGGAAAAATAACATTCTTACTAGCATCACTGTTACAAAGAATGATATCCTCTTCTTCCCACCAGAGATGGTTCTGAGAGGTTCCTCAAAGATTAGATGAGCAACCCAACCTGCCTCAAGTTAGTTCTTGACTCTATCATTAGAGATAATCATTTCAAGACATATTAGTAGAGGTACAGACTGATACATTAGTCTGACTCCAAGTACACACTCAGAGACATCAGAGTATGGGTTCTTGAAAGTGAGACTTTATTGTCTAAAGTTGTTGTTTAAATGGCTTTGGATAATCTCAAGATAAGTCATATCTGCGATGTTTATTTTTGTAGTTATTTATCTTTTCCCTGTTGTCTGTTTTCTTAAGGACCCTTTTCCCACTAGAGAGCTAAAGCAGAAAATGGCCTTATCAGCTAGGTTAAAATGCAAAACTTTTCTATGTGTTTGAAACTTAGAGACATGGTCTTCATTCGTACTGTTTCTTTGAGAGTAAGAGTCTTTGGAGTTCATAGATATATCATAGCACAAGAAAAACATAAGCCAAATATATGGACTTATTAGATGTTTAAGGCTCTTAGGAATCTAGGAATAAAGAGCCTGAAATAAAAATAGACCAAAGAATAAAAAAATCACTACACTTTTAGATAATTTTTACTGTATCCCAAACCTGCTATTCTCTTAAAATTACTATTTTAAAATTACAATCTCTTTGTCTTTTACTACCAACCCTATTCCCTCTATCCAATCTCATTCCCAGAATTTTTGTTACATGAGGTAAATTACAGTTAGTTAAACCATTACAAGTCAATACAGGTTATGTATAGAATCTCTCAATCTATAAAGCACAAAAGAGGAAGAAGAGGAAACATTCACAAGAAACTCTGGCATTTACCATCTGAGCATCTTCCAGGTGGAATGTAGGCAGAGGCAGTAGAGTTCAGAGGCCAAAGGGTCTTGGAATCAAAATGCTTGAATCCAGAATAAGTTTCCACAGTGTAGCTGTATTTGTGTGTATAAGGGAAAGTTTAATCACTATATTTCAATTTTTCTTTAATCTAGGAGAAGGGACAGGAAATTATTGTATCTGCTTCACAGTATCATTGTAAATATTTTTTAAAATTATCACAGAATATGCTATCAAAACAGTATTGAGTATATCCTATACTTCAAGTCAAAGCAAGAGACACAGCTGCTGTTCTAACAGCTGCCCTTCCAAAGGCAACTGTACATTGTGCACACTGGCTGTTTGTTATCAGATTTTTCAAGTTCTGTATTATCAGTTAATTTGCTCAGGATTATGAAAAGCTTATGCGGAAAAAAACTTTCCTCAGGTTTTGATTATGCATTGTGTAGCTGGGGAGTTCTGTAGCTGTCAGATATTGACCACAGGTGGATGCAGGAATAGACCTGACTTTCATTTTGATGATTATTTATCTTTGCATGTAACTTTCTTTTCTATCAACTCCATTCTGTTATCAAACACTTTCTGTTAGATCACTTGCTTCCTATTTAATTTAGTCCACTTGACCAGAGGTGTTTGAGCCCATTCACATCTCATGTCCTCCTGAGACCTATTTGTGTGAGTTTGTACACATAAATATAACCAGGAT
Organism: Petromus typicus; assembly: GCA_004026965.1. NCBI lineage: Eukaryota > Metazoa > Chordata > Mammalia > Rodentia > Petromuridae > Petromus > Petromus typicus. The sequence goes on along the minus strand of PVIR01012813.1, from coordinate 16,431 downwards.
TTTGTCATTATTCAGATGTGGTGATGACATCGTATCAGGAGCTAATAACGTTGAAAAGATATTTCCTTTCTCACTATTTCAAGAGAAAGGCGCATGTCATGTAGAGTTTAGTATGTCAAATTATTGGGCTTCAGAACACCCTGATAGCTGACTAGTCTGAAGAAGTGTCCGTGTGGGTGTTTCTGGATCAGGTTAACATTTAAAGCAGTGTGCTAAGCTAAGCAAGTGGCCTTTCCAGGGTGAGTAGGTATCATCCAATCCACCAAGCATCTGAACAGAGTGAAAAGAAGGAAGAGGCTGGATTTGCATTTCTTCTACCTGACTGCTTGGGCTGGGATACCTGTCTTCCCTGTGAACTCCTGGTTCTTTGGCCCTCAGGTTTAGATTAAAATCTACAGCATAAGTCCACTCTCAGTGGCTTTCTTGGATCTTTAGCTTGCAGACAGAAGATTATGGCTCTTCCCATTCTTGATAATTCCATGAGCCAATCTGTGTGTCTTCCAGGAACTATGACTAATGCACCATACTCGATAATAACCACAGCCTCAGGGCCACACAGGCAGACACTGAGTTTGGTCAGATAGCAAAAACATGTTGGGAAAACCTGGAAAAGAGCTTGTAATGAGATTATGTAGAAGAAATAAGGAGGCAAAATAAGCAGCTTTTAAGTTTGGCTAGTTTGAATGATTTGCATGGGTCTTGGTGTGGATGACAGTCCTCCAGCACCTGGCCCTGGGATGATCCATGCACAGGAACACTGCCTCTGGAGGTATAAGAGCCAGATTAAAAACATAGTTTCAGAGGATGTACCTTTAGGACATCCCCATAAGTGAAATAAATAGGTCACAGATGTGTAAATATCGTATCTTTTCTCTGGTATGAGAAAAAGAAGATATAAATGAGTTCTAGAATATATAGTATATTTTGTGAAACAGAAAATATTTAAAAGGAAATGAGGTGTAGGGATAAGTAATGAGGGAAAAAATAATGTGATGGTAATTTAAAAAGGAAAAAAAAAGCCTATGTATATAGGGTATGTGAGGTTGTAGGGTGGGTAGGGGAATGGGAAAAAGATGAGAATTAAGTCATTTCATATATACTGGTACAAATTCTCAATGCTGAAAGTGACTATGATGCGTATATATAATGTACCAATTAATATTTGATTTTTTTTTAAAAAAAAGGTAGTTGGGAGAATTAGTTCTGCACTGGCTGCTTGACATTTAAAAAAAGACAAAACTGTTTATTATCTCTAGCAATTGGATAACACTGGAAAAATGAATCCTCCCCAGGTGAGATCTCAAGACCCCAAAACATCATAAAATATGAATAACAAAATACACAATGAATGCAGACTTTAGTCCGTTATTTGGGTCATGATTATGGTTTTTCTACTGTTTATAATTTTAATTTGCTTCTTTACCATGTGAATGTCCATTTCTAATGATCTCACACATGAGTAGGCTACATACTGCTGAGAACATTACTTGAGATAAATTAATTCCGGTGTTTGGATAGTTGTGGCAGGTTTTAAGAGCTTTTATTTCCCAGGTGATTGCTGTGATTTTCCTTCTCGCACTGACAGAGACAGAAGCCATAGATGCTTAGTCTTTGAACAGCTACTTTCTAGTTTACATTTGAGCAAGATTAATTGTATGCTTGCAGTTACTACAATTAGTCTAACGTGTAATCATTTTGTATCCTACTGTACACATAAATAGTGATTATCTTACAGTCTTTCTCTAAGTAGTAACATTTGCTTTAACAACCATATTCTAGAATGGGGAAATAGGCATAAAAAGGCTAAAGAGGAATTACATATATTTTACCAATAAAACCCTGTTTTGTTTTTGTTTTGTTTTGTTTTTATCAAACACTATTTAATCTTCACTTTCTCTGGTCATGAATGCACCCTGTGAGTAGGAAATCTATCTACCCTGTTCATACCTCATAGTTAGCACCTAACTCAATGCTGTCACATAGTATAAGCTCAATAAATATTTGCTAAACAAATGAATAATGAAAACAATATATGAATATGAATATATTTTCAGTCTGGGAGATGTTTGTAGAATTCTGTGAATTGAAATCAGTACAGCTCACTTCTTCACAGGTTGCAGGAGTAAAAAGATATATCAAGAACAGTCAGGGGCCGGAGATTTAGCTTAGTAGTTCTGAAACCTGCCTTGCAAGTGCAAGGGCCCAGGTTCAATCCCCAGTAACCACATACAACAATGCTGGGCGTGGATACTCACACCCAGCAGCAGTCAGAACCACATATCATAGTGCCAGGCATGGTGACTCATGCCTGTAATCCCAGTACTTGGGAGGCAGAGGCAGGAGGATTGCTGTGAGTTCAAGGCTTACAACAGGACCAGCCTGAACTACAAAAATGAGACTCTGTCTAAAAAAAAAAAAAAAAAAAAACAGTCACATTAACCAACTTTCTCAATCATAAATTTGTATGTATTTGAACTTGCCTGGTAGAATGTAGACACTTTGTAGTTAGACATTCCATTTTGTCTTCATAACTACTCACAAGACAAGTGAGAGGGGCCTATACTTATACCAGCCTGAATATTTCTATAGTAATGGCTCCAAATAATATTTAACCTTAAAAAAAGAGAAATTCTCTCATTTATCAATCAATAAAAATTTGAAGCATGGCCTGAGGTTCACCTTTAGACTACTATACTTAGAAAGGGACAATCTCAAAAATGGAAGAAAGAATTCAAATTTTCCAGTATAACTCAATTGTTCTCAGCATAAAGAAATGATAAATGTGAGAGGTGAAGATGAAAAATCTTCAATAATCACACAAAGTATACGTGTATTGAAACATTACACTTCTCCACATGTACAATGTGTCTCTTAGAAATTAAATAAAACTTTAAAATTCTTAAATTTAATTTTTAAAAAAGAAAGAGAGAAATGCACTACTCTCAAAGTTTACATAACACAACCAAACAGCCAATGATCACTACAGCAGTAATTCAAGCACCAATTATCTATGTTTTTCAAATGCATCTGGTTGAAAGAGATCTCTAGAATTAATAATAAGGTAAAATTGCTGATTTCAAGTTCTTCAAGGTCACTGATGTAATTATTTAGCTATTTTGTGCCTACACTCTTTCTGCTTCTCTCATTTCTGGAGATTCCCTCTTGTTCAGTGATGGCAAATATTTCAGAACAAACCACCACCTGAGACTTGTGTGCCATGGGTTTGCCCCTACTGCTGCAGTCAGTTCCACACACTCAGCTTTTCTCCAGTTTAATAACTCATTTAATTCCAGACACTGGTATGTTGGTAAATGGTTTTAAGCTGACTTTCCAGAAGTGACAGTCCCATTCTGTAGCATTTGCCAGTTTCTGGGATATAAATACACCCACCATGACCAGTTTGAAGGATGGCTGTCTTTCACAATAGGTCACAAAATTCCTAGAAAGATAGATGTGACTGAATCACAAAAGAAGCTTAATTTATTATCATTCTGAAAGGTATTTATGGTCAGAGTATTGTAGGTTTGGTTGCACTTGGAGATCTCTCTCCTTGTCTTCTCCCTTTCCCCATCATCTCTCCTATATCCTATTCACTTTTTATAAGAGCAGCAGTCATAGTTGACTAGACCTCACATAAATAATCTTAAACACCTGTATTTATCTATTTAACATCTTTTCTCCAAATACAGCCCAATTCTGAGGTATTGGGGGTTAGGAACTCACCATATGAATTTTGGAGTGGCACAGTTCAGCCCATTACCTTGTCTAATAAATATTTATCTCATAAATTAAAAAATAATGTGAAAAAGAAATAGAATAAATTTGTTGAAAAGCAAAGAGTCAAGCACTGATCTAATTATTCCTGATACAATGAGACTCATCTACTTAGTTAATGGGCAAAGAAGAGGAAGTATCGGACTATCTCAGTAGCATGGGAGAAAATGCTCACACTATTTATTTAATCCATTTGTTATATTTATGACATCTAAAGTCCGTTTGGAGATACTTGCAAGTGTTGCTAGTATTTGGTGTCTTCACTGGTACCTCTGTCATTGTGAGGACACATTACAAAACTTGTAGGAGGAGAAGTATAATTTGTTCATGGTTTCATTCCATGATCAGCTAGGTCCAAGACAAAACATCATGGTGGAAGTGAAAAGCAGAGCAAAGCTTCTTAGTTCAGGGTAGCTTCAGAGCAGAGTAAGGGACAGTGTCAGAGAGAAGAGGCAAGGGACCAAACATCAACGCCAATATCATGCCTTCATGATTGGCCTAGACACACATACAAGTGTGCTCCACCAATGCCTAGGGCTGACCCCAAACCCAGTCAAGTTGAAACACCAACACAACCATGTAATCTGGAGGTCTAAATCCAGCAGACCAGGTAGACCAGCTGCACTACCAAACTCTTCACCTACAATGTCTGTTATGAACATTTTGAGCTATTCTGCAAGCCGTTTGTACCCCGACACACAAACACATAAAAGAAAGATAATCCATTTGCTCTCTTTTTTATATAATAAACTTCAGTAGGAACCACTCAATTATGAAACGGTACTTTTGGAATATTTAGCAATGCTGCTTTATTGAGTTCATTGAAATATGTCTAGTAAGGGCACTTAAGTTTCTTTCAAAAGAAATACTCTTAAAATTGATACTGTGAAATAGAAAATATTTAGAAGGAAAGAGGGTGTAGGGGTAAATAATGAGAGGAAAATGAATATGACAGTAAGAAAAAGGGAAACAAATATTATGTATATAAAGGGTGAAGGTTGCAGCGTGGGAGGGAAAAGGGAAAGAATGAGAATGTCATATTCTGGTACAAACTCTCAATGTTGTATGTGATGATGATGTGTATTTGTAATGTACCAATAAATATTTAAATTAAAGAAAAAAATACTTTAAAATGAGGCTATAGGGGCATTCACACATTCTGAAATTTTGTGATAAAATTATATACTTGAGCTTTTCCAACATATTTTCCATGTTTTGATTCTGAAGATATCTTGAAAACTTACACACGTAGAGTCATTCTATTTTTGGCTGCTACTAATACTTTGATTTTTTTAAATATTTTTGTATGTGAAAGAGACAAAGGTGAAGATAATAATTTATTTTTTAATTAAGGTACAAGTAGCAGATATCACTCTGTGATCATGAGATATGTCTGATGGTTTAAAAGGAAAAAATAAAACATCATCATTAGTGGACTCCCCAGGCAGATGCTCTGACATATCGCCTTTGATTAAATCTGTTGCTTTACATGGTTTTGGTAACTAGATGTGACAGAGAGCTCCCACGGCATATCAACTCAAAGCTATTCAAATACTCCACACACAGCAACTTTCTTTTCTGAATTTAGGGCACTATTTTTTCAAAGAAAAGTGAAATAGCTTTTTGATTTTCCTCAGGAATGCCTAAAAATGACCCATAGAGTCCTTGAGGTAGAAGGAATCTTGGTGTCATAACGTTCCAGTTCCTACCTCAGTGGGAATTCCTTCCACACTATATAAAGGAAGGTGTCACCAGCCTTTGCTTGCATATTTCTTACAAGATACATGCATACAAAATTTGGCATACAATTTTGGGGGTTCATGAACATCCAAAAATATTGTTTATTTGATTCCTTTATAAATAAGAACACAGAAGAGAGAATTAATTTCAAGGATAAGAAAGATAAGTCCACTTATGAAGATATCCTCAAGATATGTCCATTTAAGTATAAATGATTCAAACATCATTTTTATGACAGAGTAATACTCCATTCTGTAGAAGAACCACAGATTTTTTTTTTAATCCAGGCTCCAATTGATGGGCATTTGGGTTGTTCCCAAGATTTAGCAATCACAAACTGAGCTGCTATAAACACGGGTGCACACATGTCACTGTGATATGAGTCTTTAATTCTTGTGTGTATATACCTAGCAGAGCGATGACCAGGTCAAATGGGACCTCTGATCCTACCTTTTTGAGAAATCTCCAAACTGATCTCCACAGGGGTTGTACGAGTCTACATTCCCACCAACAGTGGAGAAGGGTTCCTTCTTCTCCACAGCCTCACCAACATTTGTTGCTGGCTAAATCTGAAATGGCAGCCATTCTTCATGCAATCATGATGTGTATATGTAATGTACCAATAAAGATTTCAATTTTAAAAAAAGAAAGAAAGTTGAGATTGTAACAAAAAAGTAAGGAAACAAATTTTATATATATGGGGGGGTGGTAGGGTGGGTGTGACTATGGGAAAAAATGAGAATTAAGTTGTGTCTTATACTGGTACAAATCCCCATTATGGAGTGCAATCATGATGTGTATATTTAATGTACCAATAAAGATAATTTTTTAAAAAAAAAAAGAAAGAAAAATAAGTCCAAAAAGGAACAGAGTACTGGGTTGGCCAGACATGTGGGTGAAAATCTTCAAATAACTATATCAAAAATAGAGAGAAAAGATGACCCCTAACCTCCACACTGCATCAGAAAAGTTGTCACTAGTCTCTGCTCGATGTCCTACACTGTCCCAGCAGAATCTCACTGAGAGCAGAGCTGTGTTACTGACATAACAGCAGATTATGTTTTGAATCCTCTTCTCAGTGTCTTTTGTGTCTTTTCTTCCTCTAGGTTAGAAAAAAGTCCCTACATATTTCTGAAATAATTTTTAGTACCTCTTAACTATTGATAAAGAAACATGGAGCTCGAGCTTGAGCTAGAGACGGAGCTCAGTGGTACAGTACTTGCTGTGAAAGTCTTAGGGGCAAGCAAAAGAGAGGAAGGAGAGGAGAAAGAAAGAAATGAAACAAAATAAATAAAAAAGAAAGAAAGGAGAGAGAGAAAGAAAAGAGAAAAAGGAAGGAACATACAGAAATAAATAATCTTTTAGAATAACAAAAAAATAACATTTTTCTGAATCTACTCTAACTATTGGACTTCTCTTCTTCTATACCATCATGTTTTTGGCAAAGCATTATGCTTTCCTTTTTTTTTTTTTTTTTTTTTTTTTTTTTTTTTTGAGACAGGATTTTTTTTGTAGTTTAGGCTGGCCCCAAGCTCAGCCTCAAATTCACAGCAATCCTCCTGCCTCTGCCTCCCGAGTGCTGGGATTACAGGTGTGAGCCACAACACCCAGCATTGTGGTATATGGTTACAGGGGATAGAACTAGGGACCTTGCATTTGCAAGGCAGGCGCCAGAACCACTGAGCTAAATCTCCATCCCTATGCTTTACTTCTACTTCTTCATCTTCATTAACTGGGAACAGTTGAGTTTCCTCAACAACACCACCTCTGAAACTTCCATTCACAGTCTCCACTTAGGTTTCTAAAATATATGAACACTCCTTACCACTCTTCCCTTTTGAAAATTCCTTTCTCCCTAGTTTATGACACAATTATATGGAAAAAAATCAAGTTATCTAAAATTGCATTCAAAATTTTGTAGCACATGTGTGTTAGCATAGTCCTAGGTCTCCATGCTCAAAACTTCTGGAACCATAACATGAAGCCCCAGCTTGCCCTGGGGTAAGCTCATCCAGCACCATGACGCCAGCTTCCTCCTGCCCTCCAGGGAGCTCCACGAACAACTTTCAACTGTCTCAAACACAATGATGCAAAAACAAGCCAACATTTTCCATCACTACTTTAATATGTTTGGAATTTGTTCCCTCCTCATCTTAACACAACCATGTAGTTTTAATTGTCATTTAACTGTCAGTTGTTGACTGGTCTCTCAGTCCTAAAACTTTGTTCTCCAATCCATTCTTAATATTTTGATTTTTTATACTAAATGCACCCTGATCCAGACACTATACTTAAAGGCTCAAATCTGATTCTAAATATCAAAGTATTTATGTGACATGTCATTTCCAATTGTCTTTAGAGTAAAGTCCAAATCTCTGAGGACGATATGCATTGCTCTTCATTGCTTTTGCTTGATTATCTACCTTATCTCCTGCCACTTCTGCCTGTCTGTTTCCTGAATGTCTCCATCTGCCACCAGTCACTCCCAGTATCCTGAATCAAATGACTACCTGTGACACAGTCTTCAAAACTTAAATGTCATATCTTCCACTCTTTTATCACTAAGCTTCACTGAAGACACAGCATACTAAAAGACATGACCTCTGTCCCCTCACAGATTACCTTGTAGCCACAAAATATTCATACCAATAACACTAAACCAATAACTGCATGATTAACTATTTTATTAAAACTACAAATAGTTATTTTAAGCATGGAGTAAGTATAATATATAGTGAGACTATGAATATCACCCTTTTATCTATTGAAATGCAAAAGAATACTTTTATTTGGAAATGACATTAAAGCCTAGACTGGAGAACTTATGGATGTTCCTGGGTGAAGAAGAAGAGAAACTTCAAGAGGAGGCAACAACTCCTGTGGTGTAAAGAGGTATTGAAGTAAACAGGTTCATGTTTCTTGATAGGATCAGAAAGGGTCGTGTGGCTATAGCAGAAGAAATGGGGGCCTACACATGGAAATGACATGTGGGGAAGACTAGATTGTACTGAGACTTCAGAATCGTGTATTATTCAGGTTTACATCGTATAATAAAATACCAGAAACAGCCAACTTTACAAATGGAAAAAAAAAGATATTTTTAGCTCATTGTTTTGAAGGTTCAATGGCAAGTCACAAGCTGTGGCTCAGTTCTGGCAAAGGCTTCCTTGCAATCACACCATGTAAAGGTGCATGCATGTGTCTGTTTGTGTGTGTAACAATTTATGACCTCAAACAAGAACTCAGAGAGAAATGTCAAGCTCCGACAATCCCTTTGAAGGACAACACCTTTGGTGACCTGAGAACCTCCCATTGCCCCAACATTCTAATGTATCAACATCTATCAAAATTCTACACTTGGAACCATGCTTTCATGACAATACATCCTTGTGAAACACAAGCCACATTCAAACCTTGACACTTGCTGATGAGTTATTTCTTATCCTAAGAACAACTGCTCTCCAGCTGTTTTCAGTAGGCAATAATGAAAATGCTTTTGTGTCACTCTGACTTTATTCACAGAATACATGGCCTGAAGCAAAGGAGACAGAGCTTCTAGAGAACTAGGCATGGTTTGGCAAAATACGCTACCAAATTAGTGATGCTGCAGTTAGAAATCAAACAAATATGAACGTTGTTTGGAAGGCAAAAGGCACAGGACATGATGAAGGACTTGTATGGTCTCCCTGGCAAAAGGACACTAAAAGGGTGATACCAATCTAGTCTGTACAACTAGGTAAATGATTATTCATTGACAGAAGGAACACTGAAGGGAAATGAGAGTCCAAGAACAGTATGTAAAGTAGTCTGTGATGTGTTAAACTCAGAAATCATGGGGATTTAAGCAAGAAAATATGGAAGGCAAGTTAGTCATGTCAAAGTTAAAGACATCAGTTTAAAAGAGTGTATATAAGAATTACATCTATAGTAGCAATCATCACAAAATATTAAAAATAAGATTAATTATCACTATCAAGATTTCATTATGTCTGTTTCTTCACTTAGTATGCATTTGTGATATATAATAATTACACTTTTCTTGATCACTTTTGCTCTTCCTATCACTTTTTAAGTGCTTATTAAGAGATGTAGTTTGTTAAGTTTTCACAGAAGTCTATGTGGTAGGTGTGAGTCTCATATCTGTACAAGTTAATTGGGGGACAGAGTGAGTTATGTGACAGAGTATCGTTCAATTAAATGCATTGTTCCTCCAAAACACAAACTCAGTAAGATCAAGCTAATTATGAAATAGGGAAGGCACCCAAAAATGGGTTCTGATTGACTCAAGTAACACTACTTACAGCACTTGCCCATCTCGTTCACACGTCTTCCAAATCCTGGAGTAGTCATCAGTGACAGCACGTGTGGTTGAATTAAACTTCTCAGTCTTTCTCATATGATGTATTGCCAAACCAGGTCTTCCTCTCCTGTCTCTAGTTATATATGTAACTTCTGCAAATTTTGTGATTATCCCTGTTAAATTTGTCAGACTTGATTTTGCCCTCATGCCAAATTATCAAGTTCATTTTGCATCTTCATGATTATTGACATTCAAGAGAACCCAAAACAGTGCACTTGTATTTACTGTCTCAGTTCTGGTTCAACCAAGGAATTATACCAAGACTTAATTGTGCCAAAGAAATTAAGAAATTATAAATATTTTTGTCTAAACCGTATTGTTCATATTTAAATTTTGGGCACATAGTCTGTATTTGCATTAAAAATGGAAAATTAAATAATACTTGATTGTACCCATACTGCAAATGAAAAAGTCATGCTTTTACTTTTGTCTCTGATGTGGTTTCAGTCAGATCTGTGGGCTTCTCAATGATATAAGAACCCGAGCTGACTGTTTCTATATCCAGGAAGTAGTGTATTTAAAGCCAGTCCTTTTGTAGAGGCAAGCACTGATAAGCAAAGCTGTTTCCTTGGAAACCTCTAAGCAACATCTGACAGCTTCCTCAGCATCTCAAACTCACAGCTGATCCTTGGTAGCCAGAATTCAGACAAGCTAACTTATAAGGAGAGTGGCAACCTGGGGTAAGGAACCAATTATGGATATTTATTGGCAAGAAAATTTCTCACTGTCAATTTTCTTCAAAGCCTCTATTCTGGCTCATTTGATAATATGGAAATTTATTCAGTGACTGAAATATTATATTTAAGATTCAGTATGTAACAACACTTTAACTTAGAAAATGATAAAATATTATCTGGTTTATACTTTTCTAAAATACACATTCTTGGATGTCTACTGAAGAGCTTCTGCTTCTGTTCCTAAATATGGAAGCTGGTTTAAAGCCAATCAGAGAAGACTTGGGCACCACTGAAATGGGCAAAATTTGTCACTATCATTCATCGACCTTTTCTGAAGAAAAGCTCAGAATTTTGAGAGAGACAAAGCAAATATTAGGTACCAGTATAGTGTTGCTGTTAATAAATAAATTAAAATATACATCAAAACACATTTATCACATATTTTTTGTTCTATGAACTTTGTAAAACACTGTCCACTTGTGTCACCAATACAGTAAGACATGTGAGGAAGATAGGGTTCAACCCTGAGAAGATCTGGACTTGGGCAGAGATAGCACAGGATGAGTGATGACTTATGGTTTAATTAACAGAATGTCAAAGTATTGTGCCTGAACCACTGGTAGCAGTGTGACCAGAGCCCTTGTTGGAAACACGTCAGGTCCCCTTTCAGATCTGTGAATCAGAAGCTGAAGGTAAAGCTCTGCCACTTGTGGACAAGACCCCCAGGAACCCACATCTGCCAGTGAGGCAATGGGGATAACGGTGCCTGAAATACTAGAGGCCAGATATGTCCTTACACATCCTGGGTAAGATCCAGAGGACCGTGTTAATAGGAAGAAGCTAAGGCAGCTACCAACAAGGGCATAACATGACATATTTTCTAAAATGTCATGATTTGGTGATTGACCGCTGCACTGGAAAATCATGGGACTGAGGCAGTTTTCACTTCCAGAATCTATAAGCAGAAGAAGAAACAAACTCACCAAAGTATGCATATAGAATAATATTCTCAAGATCCTTCTGAAACTAATCTACAATCATTTATGAAGCAAATCATAACTGGAGAAAAGAAAGGGTACATATTGTTTTTAAAAGACTTCAATCTGAGTCATGATTGACACCACACAATTAAAATGTCATCATGACTTATCTGTTAAATGAAGACACAAAGGAGAAGTATGTAAAAACTCACATTCCCACTGCATGAGTCTAGTGTCTCCAAGGATCTACCTGCTACCACTTCCCTAGGCTGTAAATGTGTAACTGTGATACATCTAGCCTGAGAACTACTCTGTCAGTAGGTCTTTGATGTGTGCAATAAGATTTATCATGATATAAATGGTCAAATCTTGAAATAGCTCCCTTTCCTCAGCCAGGATAGTACTTCTGAAGCAATATTAATGACAAATAAAACATCAGAAATGAGTACCATCCTCAGGAAAGCACAGAAGCCACATTATAGCCCTTGGATAAGCCACAGAGATCATAGCAGATGACTGGAGAATCCCACACTTTTAGTCAAGTGATAACCTAATTTCAGCTTCTCTGGAAAGTATGACATTTACATGAGACAGACCATGAATGCATTATTTACAATACCATTAGAATCAGCAATCAAAAGAAGTTAGCATTTGCTGAATGTGATCTTAATGTATACCTAAAATGTAGCAATAAACTCAATAAAGGAGAAAAAATAAAGAAGTTATCCTTTGCATAGGTCTATAGAAGTTCACACTCAGTATTTTGCCACAACTATATTCCTCCCTTTCTATCAAAATATACTCTGAAAGGAATTCCATCATCTCACTTGAGTAAAAGATCACACTGGTTAACTATAGTTATCAAAATATGTATTCAATGACTAAAAGTGTATAATCAAAACATAGCACTTGGCCCTAGATCTTAGTATCAAAATGATTTTTTGAGCATATATTTGGCAGGATATTCCAAAAGGATATGTGTCCCCAGCATATAGAATCTCCAAAATTGGCTCCCCTTCTTTGGTGAACAGTCTCACTCTAATGAACATAGGTGACACCATCTAAGGTATGACTGGTGCACTTCAGATCCAGGAGGGGTTCCCTGTGCATTCTTTTCCTTCTACCACAACAGCAGTCACCCTCTAGGTGTAGGATGGTCCTTAGCCCAGTCCTAGAGTGAAGGCGACATGGACGAGAGGCATGATGGACATTGTCTGTGAATGGGCATTGCTGTTAGCCAAGGCTTTTGTGCTGCACTGAATAACCTTTCCCCCCATTCACCAAGTAAACATATTCAGTGATGAAGCTGGTAGGGGCCAATCCTACCTCTGAAGAAAAATGACGTCTCTGAGGACTCCTTCCAACCATAACTGTTATGTACTCTGATCAGCTCAGATGAGGTTAAAGACTTCCAACTAAAATAATACTCGATGTGAAATGAATTATAACATAACATATGTCTGCTGAAATGCTGGCTGATATTTCCAAATCATTACAGACCATACAGAACAATATTCCTGGCAACTAAAGCTTTGAGTAAAGATAATGTTTATTTTCTCAGAAACAGCTGTGGAAAAGATTGTCTGTCTTATAAGAACACATACTAATACTTTTAAAGTTCTACCATTTAATGGCAAGTATGATACACTAGGCCTTCATATCCTGATAAATACAATTTTAAAGCTATCTTATTCTACTTTATATATTTTTTAAATTTGGCTTTCCACATTAATATCTATCTATATTTCCTGTTGAGCAGTAGGAAGAAGAAAATGTTGGTAAGCCAATAAAAACATGTAGCTCAAAGGGCAGAGGTTTCTCATTTTTAAATCAGTGATCAGCATCCCAGGCACAAAAGAAGAAAAATCTCTCAAACAACAGTAAAACATTTTATATATGTGCTTTCTCCCAGCACTTAACTAGTGAATTCCCAAACTAACTCTTTATCCTCTAATCTTCCATTATCTTCAGCCAGGTCAGTCTCATCACAAGGCATTTATCATATGAAGAAAATTCTCGGCTCTTTGTCTCTAACTCTGACCAGTCTCTCACACTGTGATTATGTATAAAGAATTCTTTGCCCACTCAAAACCAAGATAATATCTTTTAATATTATAATATCAGGTAATAACTTTTCATCTCACCTGCTCTGTTCCTCTTCTCAAAAGTGAGGATCAGTTCTTGGCCCATTTCTTCCTACCTGGTGATTTTCCCCCTTAGATTTTCACTATTGAGTCTACAGATGTTCACCAACATTACAGCCAACTCTCAAACAGAATGCTTGAAGTTTCTAGTCCCTTCTGTTTCTATAAAACACTGTTTCTTAAAATCAATGACCTTCCTGTACCCAGCGCCAGTGCACAAGGATAAATGCCACATTTCTTTCCTGGCAGTAAGACCTAGAGCCTAATTACACAATTACAATACCTGTGTCTGTAGTACTTATTTATGCAGTTCTTATACAAGTAATCTGCTGATCAACTCAAAGCACTTTACCTGTTCCCAGCGGCCCTACCTGTGCTATGATGCTACACCTATAAGTTTTAATGAAGGGGTTCAGGTCAGTTCCCTGCCATTGGTCTCAAACCCTTCCTCATGTGTTTTCCTTACATTGGTATATCTGCCAGAAAGGCACTGTTGCAGATACTTCTCTGGATTCCATTTTGTTAGACTGCTGCCATTTCTAATGTAAGTTCTAAGAATATAGTACTTTTTAGCTCAACTATTCAAATGGTTTCCTTATGACATTGGAATGTCTCACCACCACTCAATTCTCATTTTTTCCCATTCCCTTAACCACACTACCATCCTCACCCCCTATACACATAAGTTTTGTTAAAAGAGATTTTTCTATTTTAAAATTAAGTTTTCAAAATCTGGTATGTATATTACATTTGCAACTTTTTTTTTCAATATTGGGGATTAAACCTAAGACTTTTGCACTAAGCTATATCTCCAGCCATTTTTTTAAGTTTTTGAGCCAGAGTCTCACTAAGTGGGTAAGTTGCTCAGGATGAATTTGAACTTCTGACCCTCAATCATTTCTACTTGTTGCTTCCTATAGATAGTGAGTAAAAAGATTAAAAAATAATTTGTATTAAAAATTATTTATTTGAAACATAGTCCACATACCATATAATTCACCCCTTTAAAATATAAAATATAGTAGGTTTAGCATTTCCACAATATATGCAAAGATCACCTCTGTATGTTCCGAATATTCTCATCACTCAAGAAAAATGTTCCATTTCAATTAGGAACTTCTCATCCTAACTTAGCAACTACTGTACTACAATGTGTTTTGCATAGATTTACCAATTCTAGACATTTTGTATAATTGGAATAATACACCATGAAGCCTTAATAAGTCTGGCTTCTTTCACTCAGAAAACGTTTCCCAAACTGTCTATGTTATAAGATGTAACAGTAGTTCATGCCTTTTAATGGCTGACTAATATTCCATTATTTAAACATATGATATTTTGTTTATCCATATATGTGCTTCTTCCAATATTTTAGCTATTATAAATAATTTTATGAACATTTAAATACATTCAAGTTTTATGTGGAGGAACATTCTCAGTTCTGCTAGGTATATGTCTAGGAGTGAAATTATTTATACACTAACTTTATTTTTAACATGTTGAAGAACTGTTGAATTGTTTCCAAACTGGCTGCACCATTTTATATTCTCACTAGCAATTCTTCTCTACCTAGTAGTTGATACTCTATGTTCTCTGTCATTTGTATTATTGCCATTCTTGTTTGTTACCCAATCTCTTCTTAAGCCTCAATTTTCTCATTTGTAAAATAGAACCAATGAAAATTACTCCATCCTAAATTTGTTTTGAGGACATATAAACATCTGTTATCATTTTGCTGAGCAAAATAATACAGTTTTCAATCTGTTAGTATTTTCTTCTCAGTGTTGCAAATCAGTTTTACCGCTTACTTTATTTCTTCTAAGAAACAGACATTAACAAAACAGAAGTGGCATTCCTTACTATATAGAAAACAACTACTTTGTGATAGTAATTTGAATGAAAATAGATTTTATCTGTTGCATTGATCAGTATATCTCAGCAAATAAACCAGTAAAAGAAAATTATAACAGCCCAAGACCCTGGGAGTAAAGAATCTGCTAGTTTCTTAAGCAATTTAGTTCACTTTTCTAGGGAGATAGTGAGTATCTAACCACCAAAATTATTATCTTGGTGTAGCTGTGATAAACACTATAAAGAAAGAAATATTGCATACACATCTACTACAAAGTGGGCAATGGAGTGATTGTCCAGAAATTCAGAAGGAATGAGAAATCATTTGCCTCGAATGGAGTGATTGTCTAGATTAGAGTTCTCACTGTATTTCTTCGATTAGCCTCTCATGTCCTGGCCTTGTGTCCAGAGAGTGAGCTGAGATTTTCTCTCATTCAGGGTCCCTTCTTTCTCTGCTCCACCCCCTCCCTTGCAAGCAACAACTGACTTCATACACTTCATTATCCCTGAGCTTGTACAACTCATCTTGACTTTATGGTTTCTACAAGAGACCTGGCTTCTACCCTGGGATCTGATGTTTATATTGGTATTGTCATCTTGTGATTCTCTTTCTACTTGTCACTTGCTACAGTAATAGAATTGTTCTTAGGCAATGTTAAAGCATGCTTAATCAAATAAAGAATCTAGTTTAAAGCATAAGCAACAAACAAGTAAAATAATCTTCCTCTTCAAGAATTGACTTTTAGACAGTGATCCTTCACTTCTCCATCAATACCAGATACACCTTCTCCACATAATAGCGGTTGAGAGAGAATGAACCACGATGCCTTGTGTACAAAACTACTTCAGTTCCATACTCCCTTTTATGACAGTCACAGATTCCTTTAAGTGTCTATACAGTTGGT